>JAVRRP010000654.1:0-15293 GCA_036872775.1 Oleoguttula sp. CCFEE 5521 | reverse complement strand
ACGATGACTGGGACCCCGAGAAACCTTGCGAACCGCTTCCGACCAACGGCACTACTACGACAGAAATTCCAGACACCGACCAAGATCTCACGAAGCCTTCAACCTCGACCCCGAGCCTCGCGAACCCAACGCCTGCCACAAAAGCAGCCACACCGCTGCCCGATCTGACCTGGGGCAACACCCTCTACACCGTTCGCCTCCCCTCCACTCAGCCTCACAACCTCCCCATTCCTCACGATGGCATCTTCCGTCCTCCATACGGCTGGAAATACCACTACCATCTCGCCGAAGCCGTCGACGCACCGGAGTTTGTTGTGCCTTTCGAAGCTTTCCGCGCGTTGGCAGAGGACTACGGTCTCGAGTTGCTGTACCGCAAGAACTTCCGCGAGGTGTATGATGATGAGAGTGGAGGCGATGGGGAGCTTGGGAAGTTGGCGGAACGGATGGGCGTGAAAGGGAGGGATGGGAAGAGTCTGGTGGGTGAGGAGGAGTGGGAGGCGGCGGGGTTCTATTGTGCGTTCTGCTTCTATAAGACTTAGCACCTCTCAGGAGTACATCTTGATGGAGATGGAATGCCAGCGGACGACCGAATCGATGAGATGCATGTATCAATATGGTCATGGCTCTGATCCGTCTTCCGTAGCCATTGCCCGAGCCGATGGGGACACGTATTTCCGCGCCGGTGAGGTCAACTTCATTCCTGGTGTGGAAGGGGAACCATCTTCGTCCATCGTCTATCCTCGTCACGCACATCGACACTCGTTGTAGTGAATCGAGGTGTAGAGCCCCCCACTGACGCCGCGCTCTCGAGTGCCGCGCTAAGGATGGGGTCCCCTCGAGCTGTTTTGGTAGGTACAACGCTGACTTCATCTCCTACCTCCACCACCATTGACTCCCAAACATCTCTCATTGCCCTGCGCTGCACGGGTCAACGATCGCGCGATATCGCGCCGTGATATATACACTGATCATCAGCACCGCCCCACAGTGCCACAAACACCATGGCCGACCCCGCTGCAAGCGCCCAAGACGCGTCCGCACCGCAGTCCTACCCTTCACCCACCCAAGCAACGCGCCTTCCCTTCTACCCCGAAAATGGCGACACGCAGCAATCCAATCCCGGCGCTAACGCGAGTGAACACGCGCAACGCGCTCTGCAGCAAGAGCAGCGCCAGTACTACGAGCAGCCCCCACCAGCCCACATGACCGTCTCACCCTACGCTCCACCGAATGCACACGCGCACCCGTCGCAGCCTCAGCCGTATCCGCCGGCTATGGGAGCACCGCAACTGCCGTTTCAGTCACCGTCGCAGCAGCCTTCTGCCAGCTCTGCTGAACCGAGTGCGAAGGTGCCGCGGACGAAGGTGTCGCGTGCTTGTGATTCCTGTCGTCGCAAGAAGATCCGCTGCGATGCACCCGATGAGTCTGCCGCAACGTCGTGCTCGAACTGTGTGAGGGCTAGGGTGGTGTGTGAGTTCAGTCGCGCGCCGATGAAACGAGGGCCTAGCAAAGGCTATATCAAGGAGCTGGCGGAGCGGCTGATGAGGTTGGAGGGCGTGGTGCAGGAGCCTGGAAAACCTGTTCTCGGAGGTGAGATGGGCGAAATCGAGAAGATGAGGAGGGAGCTGGAGATGGAGTATGGGGATATCGAGGGCAGGGGCGAGAAGCGAGGATGGGGTATGGTGGAGGGCGGCGACGAGAGGGAGTATGATGGCGTTGGCATGCGGCAGGCGCCGATGGCGAGTATGGCGCAGCAGCAGCAGGGTGGCATGCAGCCGTTCTGGCGGCCTGGACCGCAGGAGCAGAGGCAGGAGGTGCCGAGTGCTGGGTACGAAGGCGAGGTTTCGAGCCCGACTTTCGACTGGGACGAGGGAGTGCTTGCGGAGTACCATCGCCTCATCCATCAGACGTTCCCGCTGCTGCCATCGAACAACATGCGTCTTCGCCACCTCCTCACAGCCTGTCCGGCCAGCCTCCGAGAAGCCTTCCTCACAGCCCTAGATTGCCTGGTTCGCACGTTCCCCACTACAACGCTCACCCCAAATCCCGCCTACGCCCAGTCCATCAAACGCGCCGCCGAGCTGCTGGCTCAATATCCCTTCGACGCTCCAGCAACGCACAACGCAGACACGAACCTCATCTACCTGCAGACCCTGCTCCTCATGGCTCTTGAAAGCGACAATCACGGCCCCGCCACTATCCGCGGTCAAGCCGGTCCTTCACGCGCGGAATGGCTCGGTCGTGCGGCGGGAGTGGCGGGCCAAATTCAAGTCAACGCCATCTCCGCCTCCCACCCCATGACGGGCGACCGCGACAGCAGTGAACGCCTCGCGCGCAGAGCCTGGTGGGTCCTTTTCATCCTCGATCGCTGGCACGCTTCTTCCACCGCAGACTTGCTCAAGCTCCCTGAGAATTCCGTCGTGCTGCTCCCCGAAGACCAGATCTTGCTGGGCGAGTCAACGTACCACCTCGCGCGCCTGAGCTTCATCATAGGCCATCTCGCCTCCATCCTCACCACCACAAAAACGCCGAGTACAGATGTCATGGCGCCCTCGAACCCCGCCTCAGCGCTCCTCGGCTTGACATTGTCAGGAGAAATCGACCGTTTCCGCGAATCCGTCGAATCAGTCTGGGGCTCCCTAAATCTCGTCCACCTCTCCTACCACCACGTACACCTCCTGATCAAGCGCCTCTCCCCCTCCACCTCACCGCCCGAACTCATCGGCCACGCCGTAAAAGTCGCCACAGTCCTCAACTCCAAAGTCACGCCCGTGACGCCGCTAAATCACCATTTCGGCGCGCTGGCGGCTATGACGCTTTGCGAGTTGGCGGATATGGAGACCACAAGGGTGGAAGCAGGGGAGGGGCTGAGGAGTTTGGAGGAGGCGCTTGGGGAGGGGAGGGGGCTGGCGGGGAAGGTGAGGAGTCAGGGGTGGGATGGCGCGGTCAGGGGGCTTGTGGTGGGGAAGAGGGCGAAGTTGGAATCTGGGGAGGGGGAAAGGGAGAGTGGGACCTGGGATTCAACGGGCTTGACAAGGTTTGGGTATTTGAATGCGCTTGGGTTGGGGGTGTTCAGGAGTGGATGACGAACGAGAGGGCGCGCGATTCTTGTCATGCAGGCATGACGCCAGGGAGATATGTGCATTAATGTCATCAACGTCGCTTCTATACCAATTTCTAATAATCCTCCGACAACCCCAGCGACGCAAAATCAGGTATACTCTGACTGCAATCGAAGTCCCTCTCATACGCCAGTTTCGGCAGCACCCCAGCCGCCATACCCGACTTGTAACTCCACTGCGCCGCACTCTCAGTCTGCCACGTCCAGTAGAACCACCCCCAGCCTTGCTCGAAACTGTGCATCTGCGCCTCGGCGAACATTAGTAACCACTGTTTGTACTCCGGCGACCAGCTGCCGGGGTCCGCGTTCGCCTGGTCGCAGGAACATTGCTGGCGGTTCTGGGAGGGGCAAGTGGGCGAGAGGACTGAGCCGTCTTTCGAGCCGCCGACGCCGGTGGAGGAGGCGAGGTTCAGAGTGCCTTCCCAGCGCGAGCCGACGCCGACGTCGTTGAGGTTTGGGGCGCAGTCAGTGTCTGCTTGGGACCATTCGCCGCAGAGCGTGGGGCCGAAACCGGTGGCTATGTTCTGCGAGCGGAGCGTCTGTTGCGTCCAGCCGCCGCAGGCGAAGTTGATCTTGTCGTGGTGGTTCAGGACTAGCTGGTCGACGTTGAAGATCACGTACTGATGGACGTCTAGCAAGAGGTTTTGGTTGTTTTGCAGTTGACCCTGCCATTTGTCGAGCCCCATGAAGCCGTCGCCGAAGATCATTATGCCGGTGAAGTTCGCTTGACGGAGCGATGTTATGGCGTCTTGGCTCCAGCTTAGCACTTTTTGCGACGGTAAGGCCGTCATGCGCGGCTCGTTGACAAGGCCGTACATCGTGATTATGTTCTTGTAGCGAGGCTGCGTGAAGAATGTCGCGAGTTGAGTGTGAATGTCTAGAGTCCTCTGGCCGTTCAGATCGCCGTCTGTGCCGTTTAGCCAATTGATAGGGCCTTGACGCCCAGAGTGATTTCAGCCATTTTGGGAACCTGGCGCGCCGTGCAGGTCAAGGTTGACGCGGAGCCCGTGTTTACGCGCCCATTCTATGCCGCGGAGCAGATAGCGCCAGGCTACTTGCGAGACGTAGGGATCGCCATCGTAGGTTTTGACGGCCCAGTACGAGTACGGAATACGCACGTGGTCGAAGCCTGCGGCTTGGATGTCGGCGAAGGTCTGCTCCGAGACGAAGGACGAGTAGTGTTGCTCGAGAACTGACTTTGCTTTTGCAGAGCCGAGTTTGGAGGTGAGGGTGTACTCGTCTACGACGTTGTCGTGCGTGCTGTAGCCGCTGAAGAGCGATGGCGTGATGAACGGCTCAAGTGAGAGCCAGCCGCCTATGTTCACGCCGCGGATGGGCATGGTTCCGTAGGCGAAGGAGTCTTTGAGGGCAGGGACTTTGTCGTTAGCGCGAGTTGTGTCGTCCCAGGTGTCGTTCAATCCCATTACCGAAAGGCCTCCGATTTGCGCGGTGGTGTAGGTTACGTTGAAGTCGTTTGTGTCGTACCAGCCGAATGGATCTAGGAGGCCGCCTTGTGCGGACTGGGGGATGTCGGATTGGGACATGCCTGCCAGGTTGCCATTCGTTGGCTTCGTGGCATTACTGCTTCCTGGCGCGCCGCCGCTCGTGCCTCCAGATGAGCCTTTGCTGCTCAGCACTACGGCGACCGGGATGATGATGGCAAGCAGCAGTAACACAGCACCGACTCCGATGAAGATCTTCTTCCTTTTCTTTCGCTTCCGCTCTCGTTCCTCGAAGTCGGAGTCATTGCTGCTCCCGTCGCCGTCTCTTCGCCGCACGTCATCTCGATACGGCTCCTTGTCGCTGTGATACCGCTCGTTGCCCCTCTCCAACGTCTGCCCGCTGACGATCCTGCTCGATCGTCGTCGCTGCCCACCAGTTTCCTCCACACGCCGATGCTTCGACTCCACTACCGCAATCCCAGCACCACCTGCCGGGGCCGCAGCAGCAGCCTCCTCCTGCTGTCGTCTCCGCTTCCGCTCCTTATGCTCTTGTCGTCTCCGCTCTCGATCCGCCTCCCTCGCTACCCTCTCCCTTTCCTCCACATCCTCGCGATCTGTCCGCCTCTCGCGATGGTCCTGCCTTGTACGAGTCGCATAGATGTTATCATCGCCGAGCTTTCGATTGAGCTGATCTAGCTTCGCTAGCTGTCCAGACGACAAGCCTGTACTATCGCTAGCTGTACCCTTCGACCTGCTCTCTCGTCGTCGCTGACGTCTCGGTCCGTTGCGAGTCGGTGATGTCGCGTCATCGTCTCGACGTCTTTCTCGTCTGCGGTCTGGGAGTAAGTCGCTGTTGCTGTCTACGCGCTGGTGGGCTCGTCGCCTTCGTTGCCGTCTTGCTGGAGAGTCGCGATCGTCTCGCGAGGGCATAATTGCATCTATGACCTATACCGATCACGGCTACGGACATTGGAATGTAGCCGGCTGGTAGCACACTACTCGGTAGTCGCGACTTTTTGGTTGTCATGGGCAACCAACAAACTTGGCTTCACCATTGCATTCTACAGAGCTGGACGCCTACCAACTGCTGAACAAACATGGCCTGGCAAAGGACCTATCATCCGGCTCAATGCCAGCATGTTGATCGTGTTCGCCGCTGAAAGACGTGTTCTCGTCAAGTGTGTGGTAGCTTCGGCAAGGAAGTCCATCCCTCGAGTCACCACGCTCCTTCCCAATCTACAAAGCGTTCCCTTCCTAGGCGCCTTTCGCTGTAAGCAACCGTTCATCTCCGCTCTCACTCTGTGGAGCTATCTCGTTATTCCATCGGTTTGTCAGCGAGCCATCGATATGTTGGCATCTAGCCTCCCCATCACTAGATTTCTCTCACTACGAAACGCTGCCATTCAGCGCCACGCACGCAAGATCCGCACGCCTGCAAGATCACTACCCGAAGATCCACTGGCAACAATTACCATGTCCGAACCGAGCAAGCCGAAGATCCCAACAAGCGAGGCAGAAGCCAAGCTAGCCTACACCTCGTGCATGATGTATCGAAATGACCTGCATGACCAGATCAAACATCTCAGCGAATCGCGACAAGATTCGCGCATTGTACCCGGCGCGATCATCGATATGAGCACGCTGGTCAAGACAGACGGCCGCAAGCTGACGAAGATCAACTCGGATGATGACCGCGCGAATGTCGCTCTGAACGTCAGATTACGCAAGCTGCAGGTTCAAGCCCACGAGTGGCACCTCGCAGCTTGGACGGCCTGGCTGGGTATCCAAGACGGGCGCTAGGTGCGCTACACGACAAAATCACTCGAAGCATGTCTGATGATTCGCCGACTAATTCTGGAGGGCGGCACGAATAATGGGATCACGCTACAACAACAAACGAAGAAGTTCGAGCACTGGATCAAGCGACTGGAAAACATCAATTGGTCCTTCGAGCGAGCTACGGACGCCATCGGCTTCCTCTCCTATCTACAGATCAATGGGGAATATCCTCGTGGCGAATGCGCCGTGGAGCTCAGACACGTCCACCCAGCCGGAAGTACCACATGCATCGACGAAAACCACGCGATAACCCAGGACGCTTGGGAGGACTGGATGAAGGAGCTGCCAGCGGACTGCTGCGGCTGTGCAGAGACCAGTGCCCTTGTGCGCATTATAGGTGCCGTGCTACTGGAGGGCAACCCGTATCGACCGGAGAATCAGGCGAAGACGGTGCAATTCATATCCCGGGGGCTGGAGATGGGAAATCCTGGCAAAGCATGGGTCGCAGAGGGTCGCATGCCATCTTCGAGGAAGGGCCTCAAGCCTTTTGAGCTTTGGTTGGGGCTGGACGACGAGGACCAGACAAAGTTCCGGCTGTGGATATGGGTGGACAGATTGGACGGTGAGAGACACGTTTGGCACTTGAGGATGGAAGGGAAGCTGGGGACGCTCATGCCGACAGGCACCATTTTCGAGGACGACGACGACGTCAGCTGAGCGTTCGATTGGCAGGCGGCCAGAGTACGCGCGATCGCTGCGGGAAAGGACCAGGTGTGTAGGCTGTGTAGCATGAGGATCGTTACCGACGTGTGCAAATGATTGTTCGCCAGAAACGCTGACTAAGTCGGATAGATCGGCAACATCTTCTGCAGGTCCGACATCACCTGCACGTCAAAACTCAACTAGCACACATCCACTGCCCGAGTGCGGCAAGCTCGTAGATAACGCCGTGAAGGTAAGTCCGTCTCTCTCGTATGACAATATCCAGTCTTCTTCAATGCAGTTTCAGTACTGCGCTTCCACTGTCACCGCCGCTACACAATATAGCGCAACGCCAGGAAATGCACTACCGGCCCCGGCGGCAACCCAAGGACCTCTTCGCACCTCTGTCCATACACCCTGATGACCGACCCGAGCGATGGACCAGATTCGCTCGTACGAGCGCAACGAAGTGAGGAAGATGTAGGTAGTGCGGATACTACTCTGCTGGCCAGTCCAGCAAGCTCCCGCGCCCAATCGCCAGTGGACAAAGCAGCGAGATGGCATCAGGACCGCTCTCAGGACCACGGCCACGACAGTGATAGCGATGACGGCGAAGATGGAGCGGATACGGAGGGAGAACATCTGCTCGCCCATGATACCGCACGGCTCAACCGTACGGCAGCAGCCACAGATCTGCAAGCAGACGAAGGCGAGCCTCCAGGCCCACCACAGAAAGCAAAGCCGGTATCATGGTCATCTTTGCCTAAGAAAACCCAGCTTGCGATCCTCACTCTTTCTCGCCTCTCCGAGCCGTTGACGCAGACGAGCCTGCAGTCGTACATGTTCTACCAGCTTAAGTCGTTTACGGACGCCAACGGTAATGCACCGTCTGACAGCACAGTCGCGCGCCAAGCGGGCATGCTGGCCGCAGCGTTTACTTTCGCCCAATTCCTGACTGCCATCATGTGGGGCCGCCTCGCTGACTCCGAAATGTTTGGTCGCAAGCGAGTTATTCTCATCGGTCTGCTGGGTACTTGCATCGGCAGTCTCGGCTTCGGCTTCAGCAAGTCCTTCGCCACCGCAATGTTCTGGCGAGCCGTAGGCGGCATGCTGAATGGCAACATGGGTGTCATGAGGACTATGATCTCGGAAATCGTCAAGGAGAAGAAGTATCAGAGTCGCGCATTCCTGCTACTGCCGATGACGTTTAACATTGGCGTCATCATCGGCCCGTTGCTTGGTGGGCTGCTGGCAGATCCGGTAGGTAGCTATCCGTATCTCTTTGGCCCTGGTGGGTCTGTCGGTGGCAAAGAGGGTGTGAGGTGGCTTATGACATTTCCGTATGCGCTGCCGAATGTCGTCAATGCAGGCTTCTTGTTTGGAAGTGCGATGGGCGTGACGTTTGGATTGGAAGAGACGCTTGAGGCGTTGAAAGGGAAGCCAGACTATCCGCTACGATTCAGCCGGTGGATATTGCGTACTATACTCCGACGGAGACCTGTGCAGGAGTACAGTGCACTTGGAGACAGCGATGATTCGAACGAGGATATGGAGTTGCGAGCCGGCGCAAAGGTCGAGAAGCCACAGATCAAGAGAAAGCTGCCCTTGCGCAGAATATGGACCCGGAATGTGCTGCTCACCTTACTTTCTCATGGCTTGCTAGCAATGCACGTCGGCACATTCAACAACCTCTGGTTCGTCTTCCTCTCAACGCCGCGCTACAACGCCAATCCTGCGCCTTCGCAGAAGTCCACGCTACAGCTCCCTGAAAACTATCGGCCTCACCTGCCCTTCACTTTCACAGGTGGCCTCGCTCTTCCGCCGCGCAGTATTGGCACAGCTCTAGCGATCATGGGCTTCATCGGCATCACCATGCAGCTACTGCTCTACCCTCGTGTGAGCTTCCGACTAGGGACCACGACATCGCTGCGGTACAGCTTTTTGCTGTTCCCGATTGCGTACTTCATCGTACCTTTCTTGGCAGTGGTACCGTCAACTCTTGCTGCGCCTGGTCAAGCCTCGGGAGCGTTGATCTGGGTATGCATTACTTTGGTCCTGCTCGTACAAGTCACAGCCCGCACGTTCGCGCTCCCATCAACGACCATACTCGTCAATAACTGCTGTCCTCACCCGAGTGTACTAGGAACGATTCACGGTATCGCACAGAGTGTCTCATCAGCCACGAGGACAGTAGGTCCTGTCTTAGCAGGATGGATCTACGGTGTAGGACTGAATAAAGGCATCGTCGGAATGGCGTGGTGGGGCATGTGCATTATAGCAGTGATGGGCGCAATCGCAGGACAGTGGGTGAAGGAAGGCGACGGTCATGAGATTTGGCTTGAAGGTGAAGAGAAGCGAAGTGAAGACGACGCGGGCTGAGCCCAAGGGTATGCATCATCTATTCACTCATCACCGACCTGCGGCATCACTCCGAGGGCATCATGGTACGAAGTCAGCTGCTGCGATGACCAGTCCACAGCTGTCGCAGACCACTTCGCCGTTCTCCTTTTCGGAGATCTGCGGCGGATCTTCACGGTAGTCCTTGCAGATCATGCGCACGCTGAGATCCTCTTCTTAAGAGGCTAGTGCAGCAGCAGCAGTGTCTGCATCGATCGACGCGCTCAGCTTGGCGTTGTCGTCGTCGCTGTCGTCATCATCAGCCGACTGATGAGGTTCTTGGGTCGAAACCCCCTCATCAGCAGCCCAGTCCATCTCCTCCCCAACCTCCTCAACCCCACCCTCCTCGCTCTCGACCTCCTCAACCTGTTCCCTCCCCATTCCCACCTTCTCCAACGCCGCCTCCATCTCCTCCGGCCTCACCACATCCTCCATCTCCACATCCCCATCTCTATCCCCAACCCACGTCTGAGGAGGTGCTAATGAGGGCTCTGCGCCCTCCATTGGACTTGCTGAGAGGCTCATGGTTGTTTTCGTCGGGGGCCACCCGCTCTGCGCGCCAGCCGTCCATCGCTTCGCCACTCGTGCGCCTCTCACCGGCACGGCACGCGGGACCAATCGCGTGGCCGGTGCCGAGGGTAGCACCAGATCGGAGGACGGAGGGAGCCAGGACGACATGACAGAAGAGGTAGTGGCTGGTGTTGCCACTTTACGCGAGACGGGAGCCGGTGCCGGGATAGGAGGAGGCCGAGGGACGACGACACGCGAGAACCCGAAGTAGCCGGATCGGCGGACATGGCCGATTTTGATGGCTTTAGGAGCGCAGAAACGAGTCTCATTGCGCCTCCGCAATGCTATCCGGGTCGCTAACCCCGGTACAGCAACGCAAGACCGCACAACCGGGACCCAGCGCAAATCTGTGCGGTATATACCGCGCGAGTGACCAGCCGGGACAAGACAGACGAGCAGACGGAGCGGCAAAGCAGTGATGGCGCCGCGAGCGAGGGACGGCAGAGTGAGGAGGCCGGGGACGAGCGGGAGCGAGCAAGCGACGAGCGCCAGAGTGAGGGCGTCGGGGAGAGAGAGGCGGAGGAGGGCGCCGGCATTGAAGCCCAGGAAAGCGAGGAGGAGGAGGGTCACGCGCAGCTCCATATTGAGGACTTGGTGGTGAGGAGGTTGCGGGGCGTGAGGGCTTGTGGGAGTGATGTGAGGTAGGCCAGCTACCTGGTAGTGAGGTGGTGGTGTGGTGATGGTGTGTGAGTGTGCTGTCTGAGTGTCTGAGGGGAGAAAGGGGGAGGAGATGGGGATGGAAGTGAGAGGAGTTTTGTGTGAGATGAGGGACAATAGACCTACGGTGGGTATTGTGAGACGGAGGCTGTGAGGGTGGCACAATACTGAGGGAAGGCTCTGATTGAGAGGTGAGCTCATGGTATTGTCGGTCAAAAGCGGCGTGTTGAGAGATTGTTGGCGTGATGTCAGGAAACTTTTTCGGGATTGAGGGGGGCTGGGTGAAGTGAGTGTGGAGTGCTCCTTCCTCACTTCGACGAGCTCACAGAATCTGCATTCGACAGCGCGTACTCATCAGTAGCAAGGCTGTTGTTCATACAAGTCGTGTCTCGTTATACTCATCTGATCATTATGTCCACCACCCCAAGCCAATCCATCTCCATGGCCTCGCCACTCATGATGCCCTGAACGTAGCACTCCCCAATGATCTCGTATGCATCATTGCCACAAGCACGCAGTATGAACGGCGCGTGTGCACCCACTATCACAAACACCACATCGCCAGACTGTGTGCCGTGAGGTGCTAAACCTACCCACCCAGTAGCTGTGACAAACACCACTCTGCCTCGCGTAGGACCCAGCGTGAGCGTGTGCAGCGCACTGTGGCCTGGCTGAGCAGTGATGTCAGTCTCGTCCAGCAGGCTGTTACGGCTTTGAGGATGGGAGCTGTGATGATTCGGCGACTTAGGATCGTAGTATCCGTGCTTGCAAAGCGATACACTGCGGCGCATGAGCTCAAAAGCGTCAGTATAGCCTGTACTTCCCGGTGAGCTGACGATGCGAGTGCGACTAATGAGCTGCGCTTCCTGCCACCAAGACGCAATATGGTCATGTGCAGTCACTGAAGAAGCTGCAAGCAGTTCTTGATCAAGCCTGACACTACCGGCTGCAAGGACCGTGTCAAAGAGCTTGCCACAGAGCTGTAGGCCATTATCGGGTGACCAGTCGAAAACGCCAAGCCGATCGCCGCCAGCGGAGAAACGCCTGTGCCGTTGACCAAACAGGTTCAAGCCGAAGACAAGAGGCCGCGAACGCAAATTAGTCGTCCAGTCAGGTACCCACGATGCAAGCTTGAGACTTTGATTATGGCGACCAGCGCAAGACATAAGTATCAGTGCACGGCGTACTTCGCGAGTGTCGCAGCTGAGCGTGTGGTCGGAGGGTGCAAGTCCTTGTGCAGAGGTCTCCCGCTCAATCATCGCGGTGACTAGGCCGATGGTGTGCAGCGCGAACTCGCTGAACACACTCTCAGGCGACATCGTGTAGTCAGGGTAGATACCATGATTCCCTAGGCCGAGGAGGGCATAGACCTTGTCGCGCGGATCTGTCGCGCCCAGATCACGAGACATCAGGAGCAAGTCGAGCAGATCAGGAGCATCGTCCGCATCGCCATCGTAGGAGTTAGGCTCGCTATAGATCTGATCATCTTGCTGCTGCAAGGAGTCGAGATGTTGAGCGGAACTTGCCGGAGTAGCTGGCCTAGAAATCAGCTTCTGGTGTCGAAGTCTGATACGGTTGATGCGACTGAATGGCAGCTCTGACGCGGTGATGGCCTGGTCAATCTGCCAAACACGAGGCAACGGACCATCCAGCAGCGCGACTACTCGCTCGAGCTCCTCCCATGTCAGCGAGTTGGTCCCGAGGACTAGGTCCACATGCGGGTTGAGGACCACTTCCTGCACGATCCACGTCCTCCAGAACCAAGGTCTGCGCAGAATTTGAGCGAGTGCTTTCCACCGCTTGTGACCCTGACGGGGGAGTCCATGAGTCTCAAGGTCTGACGGGCCAAGCCCGCTGACTTGCTGATAGAGGGATATATGCAGAAGTTGCTGCGCTAGCTGCATGCCAGCACGACTATCTTCGTAGTCGTCTCCAAGCCAGACTGTGACTTTCCGAGCGCCCTTGAAGATTTCGCCCATAAGCTGGACCTGAGCGCTGCGCTCCTTCAGCCAGTCTTGAGCAATGCATATCTGATCAATCCAGAGTGTGAGTTCCTCGCTGGGACTTCGGAATCTGTTCAGAGCTTCCCACAATGTGCGCGTGACTGGCAGTCGCTTGCCATTGCAGAAGATATTCTTGTCACGAGCGCCGCTACCCCATGTATAGGAGAGGGCGTCATATTGCACTCTGCCGGTGCCGGTCACGTAAGACTCGATCAGATTGATGGAGATGGCTCTACTCCCAGTGCCAGGCTGCAGCTGTACCAGCCGGATGCCTGTCTTACTGCTCCTCAAGACATCGTAGCGGAAGTCTCCGTCATCGCCAGCAGACTGTGGCCGGCTTGTCCAGCGCGTGATGTTCATAGCGCGGCGTATGCCGGTTCATGATTTCGATGGGATCTTCCAGTGTAGCCCAGTGCTTGCATTCTTGGTGAGTGAGCGACACAAACCTCACACGCGCGTTGGTACAGAGCTCCTCGCTTGTAAGCTGCGGTTTGGACTCTATCTCGCTCACTTGTCGTGCGGGCAGTACCTTGGTATTTGACGCCGTTTCATCCTGAACTACAATGTGGGAGCTTACTAACATGGAGGGTGCGGCAAACGATCTGTAAAACGGCTTTCGATTGGCTGATTTCCAAGCCCCCTGTTGAAACAACCCCTGGGGTAGCTCAGGTCCAGGTGCAGGGTGACACACGCTTGTTCCCGCGCGCCTCAGTCAATCACTGTCAGGGCCGGCGACAGGCCACACGCTGTCCACCGCCACAGCCGGGCGACAATAGCGCATTGCAGCCAGTGTTGTGCGACCTCACGAGCGCGACACGGCGCATAAGCCTCGACGGCACTCACATTCGCTACTACGACTACGTCTAGCGCCACCCCAGCATCATCCGTGGCCTCCTCATCTTCGATCAGGAATCACGGGACGTGAAGCACGATACAACAGTGAGCGCGCTGTACAGGAGCGAATACCGCGACACTCATCTCAAGGTTCTTGTGCTGCCGAACGAAGGCATTGTGGCCGGAGACAAAGGATCTGGACCCTACAGACATGCGACAGCGCATTCCGATCCAACCTCACAGGCCGACTACTGTCACTCGTTGACCTGAGCATCACGTCCACTCATTGGCGCGCTCCTCTCGCACTCATTAGCAGGAAGCTCTGCAACAACACCACTTGGACTGAGGTCTATTCTCTGCTGGCCAGAGATCGTCGCAAACACACGAACACCAGCCGTTAGATTCGCCCTTCATTATCACGCAACACCCGCGGAAGTCTCAGCAGGCCTGAGCATACACCATACGATACCCAACACTTAGCAACTCAAACATAATACATAATCGTTCACCATGGGCTGTGGTGGCGACCGCGAGAAAGGTCCCACGGAGCAGAGTCAGAAGTGGGACTACATCACACTGTCCGACTTCAAGTCAACCTCATCATGGAACACATTGGCATACATGTGGCTCTGGTTCATGGCGCTCGTATCCGTAGCCGTCTACGCTGCAGACACCTTCACAGCCGTGAATTTGCTTGCCTTCAACCACTGGACATCCAAGATTGAGCCCGTTCTCGACATCAAGTACAGTCGCTGGATCTTCGCAGGCTGTATCATCTTCTCATGGGCGCTCTCAGCTGTTGAGTGGATTCGTGCGATCCGTGTCATCAGAAGAGGAGGTGTGGCAGAGAGCTACATGGACCCAGTGGCTGTCTCACTTCAGAGCATGCGACCGAAAGGATGGCGGCGCTTCCTCGTCTTCAGCGCGCTCACGAAGAGCAAGAAAGGCACAGACTACATTGCTTTCTTTGTGTACTTTGAGTTCAAAGGCGCTGTTCGCGTTATCCTAGCCGAAGGACCTCGCCAAGTCATCAACGGCATGACTCTGTACGCCGCAGCCAAGTCCGATCTCTTCGGTGGCGCCATGAAAGATCACTCATCCATCGAATCATTCTGGCTCAATGTGCAGACGATGTTCGACACAAGCAAAGTGCAAGCCATCACCATGCTCACGATGCTGTTCACTGCCACTATCTGGGTCTTCAGCGCCATCTGCTTGATCGCTGCGGCAGTATTCTATATCACATTCATCTGGCATTATGTGCCTCAGAGTGATGGTAGGCTCAGCATCTACTGCAGGCGGAAGATTGACAAACGACTCGAGAAGATCGTTGAAGTCAAGGTCAAGGCTGCGATCGAAGAAGAGGACAGACTCAAGCGCAAGGCGGAGCAGAAAGCCGAGCTCAAGCGGCAGAAGACTGGCGAGTTGCCGCCCATCGCACCGAAGATCGCTCGACAGCCTACCCTGCCACAGCTGGGCGACACGCTTGACACCAAGGGTGATGATAAGCTGCCTGAATTCGGTCTGGCACGGCAAAATACTTCCACGACTGTGTCGACACTTCCGCCATACGAGAGCAGACCTCCAACACGGAACGAGGGCGGTTCATTGGATCGGAAGCCTACCCTTCCAGACCTTGGCGCACCGCGTCCCGCTCCAAGCAGGTCAGGTACTCAAGCATCCGACTGGTCAGATGCAAGCTATGCCTCGAATGCGCCCTTGTTGTCGAATGCTGGCTACGCTGGAGACGTTGCAGAGGACATGCCATCGCGGCCGCCTAGTGCATTC
>JAVRRP010000653.1:0-15300 GCA_036872775.1 Oleoguttula sp. CCFEE 5521 | reverse complement strand
GCTCGGAGCTAGTTTGGGGACTTCGGCGCTCAATGCCTGCGCTGCTCTTCCGATTATTGCAAGACGTCGATGTTGGAGTGAGAGGCAAGAGATGTGATACGATGCGATAGAAAAAGACTTAGTCACCTTCCACCGTTGGGGCGACTCAATTTCTCAATGGAGTCCATCGCGTCGCCATCCACTGAGCGCCTACGTCACATTTGAAGAGCAATTTGACTTCGCCGCGGAGGCCAGCGGATGCACGATCTTCGCCTTGGTCAGCGAGTTATGCACGTCTCATGACTTGACGTCAATAGAGATGTTGCTAGTCATGGATTTGTCGATGCTTCGACATGTGGATGATATGAGACGAGCATGGGAGGGTGTGCGTTTTCAATGGGTGTGAGGTGTTGCGGTACGGGTTTTGCGGGTGGCGTGGAGATCTTTGGTGCTGGAGTGCACGACTTCTTGCGCATTTGCTGCGCTGGGATGGTTGGCATCGAACTAGCCCGGCTGTTGATGGGAGTGATGTGAGAAAGAATGAAGGAGTCGAGGACGATTTCCTCACAGATGCATCTCCCAGACTGCCGTCAGCATCTTACTGTATGATGAATCGATCCTTCGTAAACCGTCGTCTCACCACGGGTGACATGCCTGAGGTTTTCAGGCATAAACACGGGCTTGGCATTTGTGCAAATCCGAATATCGACTGAACGTCTACTGCACCTCACTTTGCAGAGGAGCGGCACGTTTGACGAACACCAACCACCGACCGCCAGGATGCCGAAGGAAGTCAAGCAGAGGTCCGGCATTGCCATCGGACTGAACAAGGGCCATGTACGTTGACCTCTTCATTCCATACCACTGCCTCGACACCCCACCTGCGACCGACGGAATACACAATGATGGACTGGAGCAATACTAATACCAAGTACAGAAAGTCACTCCCCACCAGCCCAAGCCAAAAGTCTCCCGCACCAAAGGCCACTTGAGCAAGCGCACAGCCTTTGTCCGCGAAGTCGTGAAGGAAGTTGCAGGGTACGCCATATCATACTCACCTCTCACTTTCAATCCAAATACTTATCATTACAACAACAGCCTCGCACCGTATGAGCGTCGTGTGATCGAGTTGCTCCGCAACAGCAAGGACAAGCGCGCGCGTAAGCTGGCGAAGAACAGGCTCGGCACATTCGGCCGTGCGAAGAGAAAGGTGGATGAGATGACCAAGGTTATTGCGGAGAGCAGGAGGGTGGGGCATTAGGTGTGATGATGCTGTGATGAGTAGAGATGCGGATGAATGGGGAGGAGAGGGTGTTGCTGCACTGGCACGAGCCAGACGCCACGGCTACTACGAAGCATGTCACGCACGATCAGTACTGATATGGGAACGGGTGCGGCGCTCAAGACACATCGACAATGGCCGATAGCATCATTGGCAGTCAGAAGAGCTGCACAACTAGGCTTGATGTATGCAATACCTCCGTCGCCGCACTTTATCCATCACCCCATGTCTGTCACCATGCTTTTACTTCCTCCGAGTCGCAGTACCGTCATTGATATGACGGAAATCTTGAGTATCACTCTCAAACAACTGCAATGCTCTGTGTCGTGGGCCAGATTTCCTTGAGAGCATAGTCTGTTCACTCCCCACCCTCACTCCCAATCTTCTCCAACTTCCCCATGCTCTTCTTCTCCCCGCTCTCGCCTACAAGCCGTATGCGATCAACCCTCGTCTTCTCGCTGTCTCCCTCGCTTTCCACAACAAACACCACCAGACTGCTGATATTCTGGAACTTGACGAACCGCAACTCGATCTTCGCCGTGCCAGTCTGAGCATCCCAACTGTCCTCGTCGAGTTCGATGCGTTGAGTTACTGGGGCGTCTTCGGCTTCGTCAAACCCAAGCACGTGCGAGCGGTTGGTGTAGAGTTGCAGCGTCTTCGGTCGGGAGGGAGCATCTTCATCTTCTGATGGAGAGGGTAATGAGGTAATGTGTAGGGAGTGCAATTTCATCGTGCTCTGGAAAGGCATGTACAGCATGAGCTGCTCGTCCGTGTCGCTTTCAATCCAGTCTTTCTTGCTGTCCGCTGCTGCGGGTGTCTTGCCCTTACCCAGCGAAGCAGGTCTGGAAGTCGAGAAAATCGCTCTGCTGTCGCCCGCTTCGCTGGAGAGATTCAAGAAATCCAAACTCCGCACATCAACTTGAGACGTCACATCCGTATACCCCCTCGGCAGCCCCGCCCCAAGCCATCCATCCCCTCCCAACACCTCCCCTCCTCCCCCTGCACTCCCCTCCACAGCACCACTCAAGCCCTTCGCCTCCTCAGCCAGCTCCCGGACTGCCTTATCCAGCGCCCTCACATCCGCTCCTCGAATCCGCTTCGTCTCTCTGCCAGCTTTGAAGATAACGAACGTCGGCATGGCGGTGACATTATAGTTTGCAGCGATCTCTTTCTGGGCGTCTACGTCTATTGTGACGAAAGTTATTTGGTTTGGGCGGGAGAGCTGTGTGGAGAGCGCGTCGTAAAGGGGTTTTATGGTCTTGCAGGGCCCGCACCAGGTGGCTGTGAAGTCTGCTATCACTATGCGGGAGCTGGTGAGGAGAGAGGAGAGGTGGGTGGGGGAGGTTATGGAGGTGGGGTGGGTCATTGTGGGTGGTTGTGTCGCGAGTCTGGTGGAAGGAGTAGTTGTTTCCGGGAAACTGTTGGTAGATTTCTCGGGTCCCGGTGTATCGGTAGCGTTTGTTGGTATAGTGTTCTGGCAGTAGTTGGGAGTTGTTGTCGTGGCGGGGCAGGGGACTTCACATATGTGACATATGTTTGTCAGCGGGGAAGGAAGGCGGCAGCGATGATGTAGCTTCCTGTACACTTTCTAATGATACACCATTTCTCATGCTACCAAGATCCCCATGACTCCTCGAGACCTTACCGGCCTCGCTCTCACCCGCTCCGAACGCATCATCGTCGTAACCCTCAGCTACCTCTTCATCGCCCCGGGTGTCTACAACAACTTCCGCCGCTTGTACACCTACCTCCGCCGCCTATCGCTCGAAGCCTCTCGCCGACAAGCAATCGAAGACGCCGAGGCTGAGCTCCTGCGCCGTCGACAGCAAACCGCCGTAGCCCAAGAAGCTACAGTACCACCCGCAACTTGACCATGGCCTCCTCGATCTACATAGTCGACGCAGCCTTCAAACGCACCCTCATCAAAGTCACGCCCGGCAAATACCTCCGCGAAGTGCTAGACGACGTCTGCAAAAGCAAGAAGCTGAACCCCGAGTCCTACATCCTCAAAACCCAAGCCGGCAAAGTCCTCGATCTTTCGCAACCTTTCCGTCTCTCCGGCCTGAGCGCAGGAGCGAAACTCCAGCTAGTACAAGCCTCCCGCTCCCCAAGTGTAGTGAACGTCGCACTCTCTCTCCCCGAGTCCGAAGGCGGCGGGAGGCTGAGTGATAAGTTTCCTAGCACGACGTCACTCTGGCTTGTGCTGCGGAAGTTCGAGGAGGGCGTTGCTGGAGGAGAAAAGAAGCTGAACTTGACGCAAAGAGGCAAGCCGTCGGGAGATTCTGGAGCGGGAAGACTGCTGTACGAGGCGCCGTATGTGAATGTTATGGGACGGACACTGGAGGGGTTCGGGGAGCTGCAGAAGACGTTGGCGCAGTTGGGGCTGAATGGGGGGAGCTGTATGCTGAGGCTAGGATGGAAGATGAGCGATGTGCCGATTGAGATTGCGATGGGGGAGATCACGGAGTTCTTTGCTGGGAAGGATGGCGCAGAAGGCGAAGTGAACGGGGAGGAAAAGGATGCGCCGAAGACTGAGGAGAAGGTTGCACGTGAGGAGACAGAGACGAACGGTGATGTGCTGGCAGCGCCGATAGCCAACCAGGACAGCATGCAAGACGTGCAACCCACTCCAGAGCCTGACGGCCAGCTCGAAGCGCCCTCGGAACTACCAACACCATCTCAGCCGGACCCAGAACAAGCTTTCTCACAAACACCCACAAGCACAACACCAGCAGAGCTTCCACAAATAGCACAACCCATAGACGGCCTCTCCGTCTTCCTTCCGCCCTCGTCTCCTACCCCCGCAGCCGCTCTCCACCAACCCGATCCCTCCATCTACGATCCCACAATCGCACACGCGAAAGCCCACCAAGCAGCCCTCGAGCGCTCCTCCCGCAACACCCGTCTCCTCTCAGACAAAGAGCTAGACGCCCTAGCATCCGAGAAAGCGGCGAAGTTGTCGGCTGTGAGGAGTTTGACGATACGGGTAAGGTATCCAGATCAGAGTATGGTGGAGACCGATTTCGCGGCGTCGGCTACGGCGGAGGAGGTTTATGCGAAGGTGAGGGCGACGTTGCAGCATGGTGAGGCTGGGTTTGAGTTGAGGTATCTTGGTGAGAAGGGGCAGGCGCTGCTCCCAGACACCGACAAGACAACCCTCGTCCGCGGCCTCGGATTCCGTGGCAAAGTCCTCGTGCTATTTGCTTGGAAGGCTGAGGTTCCGGCAGAGGTGCGATCGGGACCCGTCCTCAGAGAGGAGTTGCGGAGCCGAGCTCAAGAGCTCAAAGTCGACCTGCCCAATGCACAAGAGGCGGCCACAGAGCCGGCCGACAAAGAGCCCGAGGCGCAGACGCCGAAGAAGGAGAGCAAGGGAAAGGGCATGACGGAGGAGAAGATGAAGAAGTTCTTGGGGTTTGGGAAGAAATGAGCTGTTGGCGAGGTGGAAGGTCGAGCGGTGGAGACTATGGATGAAGAGCATATGCATTCTGATGGCAGCATTGCGCAGCGTCAGCGTGGGCGTATAGAAATCAAATGGACCAAGATACCCTGCAACCACACTGTCTTCTGTCCTGCAGCGAGGAGATATTTTCTCGATCTTAGGTCAACGGAACAATGCCCCTGAGACCGTACTCGATAATGGCTGATGGCAGCACTGAAGTTCGCTGATCGCAAGCAGAGAATGGCCGATTCCTCCTTCCGCGCTGGAGTTGTTGTAAGTTTCAGCCAAGCGAGCTCTGCTACTTCACGCCCTCGCGCTCAGCTGGCCATAATAGGCGTAATGACAGAGGGAGCACGAACTCGCGGATCATTTGGCAAGGGCTTTGAGCTGCGAGGGTGTGCTAAGCAGAGTGAGTGATGGGGTTCGGGTCGCTAAAAGCCAGTGATCAAGGAAGAATGGAGTGATAAAGAGGGCCCGATGAATCACAGTCGACGGACGTTGTGTGATGGGACTGTGAGTGATGAACGGTCGAGGGATGGGAGCTGAGCGATAAAGGACAAGTGATGGCGAGCAAGTGAGGAGCGCGAATGATGCCGGTCGGATATTCAGAACCGGATGATTACAATCAAGAGAATGGGGGCGAGCGATGGGGAGCGCGTGATGCAGAGTAAGTAATTATGAGTGAGTAATGGAGTGTGGGTGAAAAGTGCGGGTAATGCATGTCGAGTAACATCGGTCGAGCGATGGAGGGCGAATATCAGACATCCAATGAAAGGCTCACTCTTCACTAATCTACGTTCCGTACAGATAAGATGGTCCGCAACATCGAGCATTGTCGTCTTGAACACCATCTGCAACACACCATATGTTGACCCGTCCTACAATAGTGAGTGGAAGGTCTCCACACCACACAGCGCTTCTACCAACAGCGCAGGTCGTATGACTGTGGCCTCCATGCTCGCGGAGATCTGTAGGAACTCGTGGGCGGTAGGGCACACATGCTGCTATGTCATGCGCTTAGCGATGGAGCGGGTGTAACAAAGATTAAGTGATGAAGGCAGAGTGATCGAAGGTAGAGTGAGCGAACGTAGAGTGATCGAGGGTAGAGTGATCGAGGGTAGAGTGATCGAGGGTAGAGTGATCGAGGGTAGAGTGATCGAGGTGGAGTGAGGAAGCCTATGTGCGAGTAAATGGGGGAGGAGTGAGGCAGCGATGAGGACTCGGACACAAAGCTTGGAAAGATAAATAGGTTACTTTGAACGAGCGATCGATACACATCTCCGTCTATACTACACACTCCTCGCTATCATTTCCCAGCACCGACGACCAGCGTAGTGATGGTAGATAAGCCAAGGCTATACACACATCCCCTTTTCCCACCAAAGGTTTCCAGAGTTTACAAATGAAATCCCCATACCCAAGTCCAAGACTCTACTTTACACGCCGAGCGTAGCGGCACCCCAGATCCCAGCAAACAAAAGCAATCGCGCTTCGCAACAAGTGTAAAAGCAATTTGGTCAATATAGTACAAGCGAAAGGAAAGAATAGCACAAATCATCGCCCGGTCTGGCCGAGTGATGATGCTCGAGTCGTGAGACTCAGGTGAAGCTGTAAAGATGTTGCCGGGTCCCGTGGGTATCGCCGTGATGTCTATGCCGTGAGCGTCGTGATGATCTTCAGCGGCGTGTACGGCGTGGAAATCGTGAAGCAAGGAGAGCCGTGAAGAGAAGGGAAGGAAAAGCTAAGCCCAAGGGCTTAGTCGTTTCGCTTCCGCTTCTTAGCATCCTTGTTAGGCGACTCTGAGCCGCTATAGCTGCCTGACGAACTCGAAGAGGACGAAGAGGAGGCGTGGACACCAGCCGTGACGTCGAAGAGCATGGCGCCCATCTCCGCCGCATCCGGTGACCGCGACGGCTGCTGTTGCGGCATCATCTGCTGTTGCTGCGGATGATATGGCGACTCGACCTTCGGCATCAGGAGCGTGCCCGCCTCGCCACCATTCACACTCTCGATCGGCTGCTGGTAGACACCATCCTCAGCGCCAAGAACACCCATGACCATCGTCCCGGCGCCGTGCGTACGCTGATGCTGGCTCAGGTTGTCAGAGCGCGAGAACTTCTTTCCGCAATCTGTGCACTCGAAAGGCTTATCGTGCGTGTGAAGCGAGCGGTAGTGGCGCTTGAGGTGTTCTTGCCTGCGGAAGCGGCGCGAGCAGAGCGTGCAGACGAAAGTCTTGGATGGGTCATCGGTGAGTGACTGCTTACGACCGCGGCGGGAGACGCTGGAGGAGCCGGCTGGTGTCGAGGCGACAGACTCGGAGGGCTCTTCAGAGTCTTCGCTAGGAGCAGCGGAGACTTCAGTGTTGGCAGCTTCTTGGGAGTCGGCAGTTTGGTAGATGTCGGTGGGTGCGACGGGCTTCTTGCTGTGCTTACGCTTTGGCTTGACGACTGCAGCTTCAGAGTTGTCGACGATCGAGAACTGGGATGTGGCAGGAGAGAAGCCACCGCTTGTGAGGTCATCATCGCTGTAGCTCTCCTCGCTGAAGAAGCCGTCGTCTTCTACGATGCTTGGTGCCATCTCAAGACGTTGACGCTTGTTGCCATTGTAGTGCACGTTATCGGGCGCGGCGTAGGGGACGAAACCGGTGAAGTCGTCCTCGAAGTCGAGCTCAAATGCGGGCTGGAACGTTGGCAGGCCATCGAATTGAAACTCAATGGGCGAAGCGATGATTGGCTGCGCTGTGGGCATGTACATGGGCTTCTGAACTTCTACGATCTCGTCATCCTCGGCAGTGTAGAGAGTGCTGAGGCTAGCGAAGTCGTTGTTCCCGACGGTCAAGTCCCTGGGATCGCAAACATCATGCTCGGATACGACCGAGCGTGGGATGGGCGATGGCGATGGCGAGATCGGGACGCCGGCGGTGGACGTGAGGTGGTAGTGGGCTTCGGTCGAAGCAGCCGACGTTGGGTGAAGGAAGACGGGAGTCATTGGTGGCGAGCCTGGACGTGCCCAGTCGCCGCCAGCAAGCACCTCGGTAAGCACCTCCTCCTCGCAACCCTCCTTGACAGCTGGGAAGCCAGTCATGATCGGTTGGCTGAAGAACACACCGCTCATTGGGGTTTGTAGGATGCCAGCTGTCGCAGGCGAGCTGTCCAAAGAGCTGTAGCTGCCAGATGCGGACAGCGTTGGCGTTGCTGGGTAGTAGTTGTTCGAGGTATCCAATGGCATCAGCGGTGCATCTTGCTGAAGCATGATGGTGGGCTTCTGGTGGTGTGCTCGAGGCGAGGCATCCGGAGTCAGCATGGCATGCGAAATGTATGCGGGTCGTTGTTGTTGAGGCATGCACTGGACGTATGAGCCAGCAGAGAGTGGCCGTTGTTGGTGGTAGTGCTGGGCGTAAGGGGCCATGTGCTCAGGTGTCGATGGTACCGGGCCTGTCGGGTATCCATGTGGGTGTGGTGCGAAGTGGCCATGTTGCCGGCTCTCTGCGCCGTGGACGGGTGTGTAGTAGAGGAAAGGCGCCTGGGCCATTTGTGGGTGGTTGTACTGCATTGTTGTGGTTGATCCGGAGATCTTGACAAATTATTAGCACTGCTATCGCTCGCTGAGTTGATACTATCGACTAACATCTTGTGATCCGGTCGTCTGAAATGTCGACTGTCGTCGATGCCGAAGATTGCTTGGCAGATTAAGGTATGGTGTTGCTAGTAGATACACTTGTACAGATCGAGATACAAGAAGATGTTGTTGGTCCAAGGAATGGCTGATGTGGGTGATCACTGTTGCGAACCGTGCGTGTCGGTATGGTCGCTGGCAGAGATCTGCTTGGTGGCCGATGGTATGACAACAGGCACAATCGAAGAGACCTCAAAGGAGTGATAGGTCTGTTCGAGGGCCGGTAGCACAGGGATCGAGATTAGTACTGAAGCACGGAGAACGAAATAGAAGAATGACGATGGAAGAAGCGCACGAGTGCGGACGAGGAAAGACAATCAGGTAGATAAAAACCCTGGTCTCAGCTACAAGAGACAAATGATGGGGAATGGCGTGGGTAAAGAATAGATCGACGGCGTGGAAGGTCCCACGGCACGGCGGCGAGTCGACTGGCAGTGGCCAGGTACGAAAGTTAGTGGACGCGCGATTCGCGATAGTCTCTGGGGATGCCGGGACGACGGCGTTGGTGTCGGACGCACAGGCGCATCGCCCACCAAGCGGCGGCCACACTGCCCCACCTCGTCTGCAGGAACAGAAGTACTGTCACCACGCTAGTCGACGCCATGTCTTGCTGATTCGCGGGAGCAGTTCGGCTACTGTCGAGCAGGCCAAAAGTAGTGTTCACTGTGTCGGAGTCTGCATTGGTTTGGTGCTGCGCCTTCACGCTGCTGCACGCACGACACGAAAACACGCGAAGTGATGTCTGCTTCTGCGGCACTGCTGAGAGTGCGATCATCGACGGACGCGCCGTATACATGCAGTGGCTGCGAGCTGCGATCGATAATACGGCAGTGTCGGAACATGATGTCGCAAACAGCGGTTCAAAGCTGTGGCAAGCTGCAGTTGATGAGCCAACCTTGGAAGAGTGTTCATGGGTGGATGTGTCTCGACTAGAGCTACGACGCCGCGGTCACTGCAACGAGACCTCCATCGCCACCTGCCTACGAGTCGAGACATGAGCTGTCGTGCATGATACATGCGAGTTGTAGTCCAGCTTGCACGGAGAGGCTTGGGCGAATCCATGTCCGACATGCAGCCTTTTCGACTTGTGTGGTTCGACAGCACGCCACATGCACGCGACGCGCAGCCAATCGAGCATCACCGTGTAGCTATCCTGATTGCATCCAGCTATGCGTGCAACCGCCGAGACCGAGTGTAACGATCCCGATGGCCGACTGCTGTATATCCTTGTCCCGTCACAGTGCATGGTATGTATGGCATCGTTTCGGCGTGCAAGTCATGTTCGACTTTTGCCTGTAGCAAGGAAATGAGACCTCGCAGTACGCGGCACATTTGACGCAGGTACGGGACACACTCGGAGGCGAAAGTGATAGGCGGACACAAGGCTGGTCATGGTAGCCCTGTGCCGATCACAGCGCCGACTGGCACACTAGCCACCAGCGTTTCACATTGGTCTTTTGGCGTTTTCTCGAAGGCACAACGACGACAGGGCCACCGATCTCGATAGATTAATGTTGTCAATGTCGAGCCGACAGAAAGTGCGCTTGACAAACAGTCTCGCTGTCCCTCTGCCTGCATCTCTCAACAAGCGATTACAAGATCGAGGCCGGATCATCCACCTGAGTCTGACATCTCAATCACAGGCCGGCTTCGTGAGACCAAACCCGAAATAGCAGCTTTTTGCCCGCCTGCAGTAGTCTCCCAGCGTGCAGATAGCCACCCACACCCGTACGTCAGACGCCTCGGACGACCGCAACTACTGCAGGTACAATCTGCATCCAGCTGTTTCACGTGTACTGCATCGCGTGTTGCATTGCAGTATGCAGCCAGCTCGCCGTGCAATCTCTCTCTACTTACCATACTTCTTCCGTCTTGTCCTCCGTCCATCCCACACGACAATGCTGGCGATGCCATCACATGTTCGGTGATATTGCCGGCACCCATGACTTGCGCCGCGGGCGACCCTTACCTATATAGGTTGCTGGGCTTCCACGAGGCTTCTGCCGTCGACGGGGAATACACGGCTTTGCGGGGAGGAGCCAGACTTTGGGATGTGGAGGAATTCGAGCCGACCTTATCGCTTTCAATGCCAGCATTGACTGCATTGACTGTGGACACGGATCCGAGGGTCCTCGGCAATCGAAAACGTGGCCTTGTGGTGGCAGATTTCGAGTTCATGGCGTTCAAGTGCTGCTACCGAGGGAAGGGTTCGTGGGATGAGCACGGATGGATGGATGGAGTGACTCTGCTTGTGTTGATATTTCGACGACTTTGCCACACGCGTGAACATCCTAAGTTTGAAGGCACGTCAGCTGAAATATGGATGTTCTCGGTCATCAAACTCCATACGTATTGTGATCCAATCGCACCAGCCCGCGTTAAGACATCAGCAAGATATATTTTCACCTTCTATCGATGATGTTTTCTCTAGACCACTGATGCAACTATGATGCAACGAAATTTGTCCGTCTGACGAAGGAGATGCTAGGTGCAGGTCTGGATAGGACAATCGTTGAGTCGCCTCCCTTTCAGTGATGCATGTACAGCGTGCAGTATCTTGCCCCACCACCTTCGCGCCAATGCACTTTATCGATGCCTGTTTGCATTTCGCCACAATGCTACTGTCGACTACGCGTTGATGTTATGCAGCCAGACCTCCTGCTCGCTCCTCGCACTAAATCGGCTAGCCAACAAAATGGACCTCATCTGGTTCACGCTCATGAACAGCGTCTGCCTCGCTATGTACCACCGGATGCCTTCGTGGCACGGAGGTGAAGTCAGGCTGCCCTCGTACGTCCAGTATTCGTTGAAGTACTGAGCATTCTCAAGCACAAGGTCAAGATCGATGCTCATCGGTATTTCCGTCGACGTCTCGTTGAAGCCAATCAATGGCTGTGGCATCTGGTTGAAGAAAGTTGAGTTGGCGTTTCCGGGGTCAAGGCGGATCTAGGTGAATCGTCAGCGTACAGACACGTTCAGCGGGAGTGGACTGGCTTACTGCAAGAACAGCAGCCTCGTGGCCCTCGGCATCAACGTGCACAAGATGAAGCTCAGCTTTGGCCCGGTCGTTCGCAACACTGTGATCGGCAGGTGCATGGATGTGCCATCCTCGCAAGTACAACGTCGTGTTGTCGAACGAGAAGCTAGGATTGCCAGTGAAGTTGCCCTCCGGGTGAGCGATCGTGAACGCTGGCCCGTATCCCCAGTTGTAGAAGTTGCCAGCCGTCTGGCCGTTGTAGTTGAAGCGAGGGATGTGGCTGCGACTCAGGCCGTTCGAAAGAGTGAGCGCGATGGGCGACTGCTGAGTACCTGTCTGGCAGGTGGAGTACTCAGGATTGATGCTGCCCCAGTTGAACGACGCTTCGTATGCCCAATCGAGATCTTGAATCAAGCCATGGTCAGTCATGTTTTCTCCCTGAATATCTTCTACACTTCATTCCCACATACCATTTGGGGGCGGCACTGTGATCTGGCGCTTCGAATTGCGAAGACCGAAATGGTGGTTGTTATGAGAAGCGCACGCCAAGGTGGTTGCAGCAAATAGTGCCGGAGACAAGAGTGAGAGTAGCATGGTCGATCGAGACGTTCCGAGGAATGGACGAGGAGAGTATGCAAGAGACCAACTACCTAGCCACAGTGACGGGCGTACACTCAGACCTTATACTTGTTCTGATAGATTTCATACCTGAGTGCCAGAACACGCCAAGGGAAAGACATGTTCATACGCCTCCCTGGGCGTCATCAAGTAGATGCCAAGCTGCTTGGTTGACAGCGATGGATGAGCGAGGTAGTGCGGCTGTCCAGCGAGGCTCCGTTCGACATTGATGGCGCGTTGCGTCCGGCTCGAAGCAGTAACGCAGCCTTACATCCAGTCGAAGCATTGACGGGAACAGCTTGACCTCAGTCCTGCAAACCATTCAGCTCTCAGCTGCGTCCTGTTATGCTTCCAGGTACATGACAGCATCCCATCCGCACGGCAGATTCCCACGAGATGACGTCCGTCGGCTCGTGGACGAAACCACTGGTGAATCAGACGCCGCCGTCCATGTCTAAGTGAACTCTGTCTGATGTCGTGCAGTCGTAGGGGCGCGGCGAGGCATCGATGCCCAGCTTTGAGCCGCAAGCGTGGTCCAGACCGCAGCAAGACCGGGGAAAGTCGCAGGTTTTGCTTGGCCTTGGACGACAAACACCGCGACAGAGTCGCTGCACAACCTGACAGTAGAGGCTTCGAATGTCACCGTCCAAGAGAGATGCGCCAGTGATGCGTGTGGTCAATGATGACAGAAGGAAGATAGATGATGGGGCAGTGCTGGCTCTGCGTTGTTGTCGACCTTGCTTGGCAAACCATCTCACTCTATCGACGACATTCGAGCGTCTGCGCACAGAAATATACACTTAAGTACCACAGTGGAGCGAGCCAGCAAGTTGTTACACCAACTCAGCCGACAGAATGGCGATCGATCAACTGCTGCTTTTATATATGCACTGCGCTGTTCGAGGACGTGAACGAGATAAGTATGAGGGTCACCAGAACCCGCCTCATGTACAATGCATCTATAGTCCCTCGTCTACGATCCACTTCCACAGGAGTGCGAAGTAAGCCTCATCCACAGGCTTCACTGATTGTAGCACAGGCAAGCATTGCACTGACTTATCCACCGCGAAGACCTTCCGCTCCTTGATCTCATGACCTGGGGGTTCATCATCACCTTTCAGTCCCTTATCTCCGTAAGCGTTCCTCCAAAGCTCGAGCAACTGCAACGCAGGGCTTTGCGATCCCTCCTCTGCAAGAACCTCGAGCTTTTGGACCCAGTCGGCAGGACTGATGATCTCGAATTCACGCTTCGCCTTCAGCCAGCCCAAAAGATCGGTCCACGTTGGCGTTGTATGTGAGTTGACAACATGGTAGATCTTCAGTGCCTCAGAGTTCTCATTGTCATACTCGGCCGCGCCTTGTATCAGTGCAGTAGCACATATGTCTACAGGTAGCCAGTCCAGCACCTCGTCCTCCAGCGCTGGCAAGGTTCCAGTCTCACGTACGGAGCCCAGCATCAGTGGCCACGCCTCCTTCGCGTTCCATACACCGGTCTTGGTATCACCGGCTACCTGGCCAACGCGGAAGACGGCAACGCGGCCACGAAGCCGGTCGAGTTCGTTCGCGCGAGCACAGATCTGCTCGGCAACCCATTTGCTCTTGGAGTAGCCAAGATCGGTTACGACAGCAGGATCGTCGATGACAATCTCCGGAATGGGAGATGAGGGATGCGACATGACGCTTGCGACAGAGGAGCAGAAAGCTACACGCGGCGCTGGCTGCGATGATGGCGCTGCAAGGGCAAGGGAGAGTAAGTGAGAGAGTCCAGCTATGCTATCTTTGACGAAGCTGCGGAGCTTCATGCGAAAGTTGACCGACCATGCCACGTGCATGACTATCGTAGCTTCGTGTGCAAGTCTGGCGTAGGTGTCTTGATCGAGGCCAAGGTCTGCGTCAGACAGCCGAGCTGGAAGGACGACTACCTTGCTCTCAGGATCGTCGTCTAGAGAGTGTAGTCGCCTCTGAGCAAGTGCTTTCGCAACGCGCTCGCGTGCGGCATGCGCATCTGCTCCACGGACAAGACAGTAGATCTTTGTGATCGAAGAGTCCGCACGGTACTGGGACAAGATGTGGGCCCCAAGTGCTCCCGTTGCGCCCGTCAGGACTACTACACCCCCAGGTGTCGTGCCATTGACCATGTCTTTCGTGCGCGCAGGGTTCACGGCCGCGCTCACCGTGAATTGACTGTACTCTTCCACGAGTTGCCTCATATACTCGTGATCGTTCCCACCGGCACCAGCAGTGTCAGCAGTCTGGCCATGTCGCCGCTTGAGCAGATAGTCTGCTAGACCGTTCACCGTGCTGTAGTCCTCGACCACAGTGATGGGCAGATTTCTCTGGTTAGCGGGTAGCAGTCTACGCAATCGCGATCTGATCTGCATTCCAGCCACAGAGTCGATCCCGTACGAATGCAAATCTGTCTCCTCGGTCAACCCAGATTTGTGCGATGCCACGTTGTTAATGATGTCCTTGACAGTATCGACAAGATCCTCGTCTTTCACCGCCGTCTCGTCTTTAGCGTCGCTGTCGGCGTATGCAGCTGCAATCTCGGCAGCAAACCGCTTCTCTGTTGCACCACGGATGATGGTACCCTTGCTGCTCTTCTCAAGCGGTGTTGTGAGCTTTGCCATTGGTACTACGGAGCTTTTCGCAATCCTTGCATGGTCTTGGCTACCACTGTTGAGCTTCTCGATGCTTGGCCAGACTCGCGCCATGAAGTCCATATCGCTCAAATCAGCTGCTCTCTCGGATCTGAAGACAAGCACGCCTGGATAGGGCTGTCCCGTCCCAAAGATCAGTGCGTCCTCGACCAGATCTGATGTAGCGATTGCTGCTTCAAGGGGTGCAGGGTCAAATTTCTTACCCGTGATTAGCGTAAGCTGCGAGTCTGCACGCGAATGGTACTTCCAGGCACCCTTGATCGTCGGATGTGGCTCGAAGAGATCTGACGTGGCATATGAGCCATCATCACGATTTCTCTTCGCCATGTGTGGCCAGTCCTTGAGTACGACCAGCTCGCTTAGGCCTTCGTCGCGTTGCTCGAAGCGGATGTATTGGTCGTCACTCGATCCACGCAAGTACTGCCACTCGGTGTCCCCACCATACACGCGATGGGAGTTCAGGAGGAAGCCACACTCTGCGCTACCAAATCGTGAAATGAGATTTACACCACCCTGGACGAGTCTATCTCCAATCTCAGCGGGTAGTGCTGCACCGCCAACGCCAGCTATGTCTATATTCTGCAGGTACTTCAGACCTGCGTCGTCCGCCTCAAGCATCTGTAGAACGTACGGGACCGAGCTGAAGTACTTCACCTTCGCTGTCGAGCTA
>JAVRRP010000652.1:0-15322 GCA_036872775.1 Oleoguttula sp. CCFEE 5521 | reverse complement strand
AATAGGGTTGCGGATGCGGTCTTGGAGTTTGTTGCGTACATAGCGATGCTTGAGATGATCTCCCATAGTGTAATGGCTTGTCGGCCTATTCCCCTGTCAGTGTCCACCTGTGCTGTCGGTGCAGAGCCAAAGTAGATCTGCCACTGTGTTCCTGACAAAGTGTAGTGTCCAACTGTTTCCTCTATACAATGTATAGGTCTCGTACCAACACGCTCTATGGGTATTCAAAAAGCACATACTCCGCATCCAAGAATTCCAAGGTCAAGTATCTTCCGATCGTCGTCGCTCATCCACTCGCCTCAACAGTCACCATGAGACTCTCTCTTAGCGCTGCGCAAGTCTCCTCGAATCCACTCAAGACGTCGTCACATTCCTTTCTGCACCACTTCGCTGCGAATTTCTCGTGCCATCCGGAGTCCACAAGCTTCTCTTGCGCAGCCTCGGCATTCTCACGCTCGTGGCGCATGTCCTCCACCACCGCTTGCGAAGATCTCAGATGCCGGGCTGCGAGATTCGTGCACTGCCGGCCCATCTGCAATGTATCGGTGATTTGCGCGAGGGTGCTGATCGTGCTCGCTGTTTCCCTGCTGAGCTTCTGTAGGCCAGTGTGGGCTGCCGAATCTGGGTATGGGAGTGATGTGAGTAGCGTGTCAACCAAAGGCGTAGCTTCCTCGAGAGCTTCGAAGTCGAGGGAGCTGGCATAAAGAAAGGGTGAGTAGAGCGATGTGCTCAAGAGCTGCAAGTTGCGCGTCTCTTTGGTCAGGTGTGAGGCCATACTGTTGGTGCTTGTATTCATCCTTTGCACCAGTGATTCCAGCGTACTCTGAATACCGAGGTTCTGGAGATGGCCAACTACACGCGGGATCAGAGGATCTTCTGTGCCGGGCCCGTACTGCGCCATGCGGTGGACGGCTGCAAGACTGTCTTCTAGCTCTGGCGTGAATCTCTCCTCGACTGCATCCGTCTCGGCTGCATCGGGAGGTTTCTCAGCTTTTATGAACGGTTTGCTGAAATTCCGCGATTGCGGCGTCCGTTTCTGAGGATACGACACATCGATACCTGAATCTCTGGTTCCATCTGTGGAGTCATCCTTCGGAGGCGTAGGTAGCAGGTTCTCGGAGCCATCCTCTTCCACCTCCGCATCGTCGTACTCCTCGTCCTCATCATCCAGCATGTTTAGCTCATCGGCCAGGTTCCCCATGCCGTTCCCGCTTGACTCTGCATAATCATCCGCCTGCTGATGCGAGGCATTGGAGTAGATGGAAGCGCACGAATATCTATGCTTAGAGCGAGTGCTGACTGGACTGCTTCGGTCGTGATTGGAGGAAAAGCTGGATGTGCGCCTGCGCAAATGCTGGCGGTATGAGCTTGGTGGAGAAGTCATGATCGGACTCATATAGTCGCGAATAGGTGTCAAGGGTGGCGAAGAAGTCATTGTGGACTAGTCGAAGTCGTGTTGATATTGATCCGATTGCTAAGACCCGAGACTTGTCTCTGGAGGCTGTCTCAGATGGCGCATTCCATGTATTCTATACAGACGATCTGTCTCCAGTGATCTGCAGTGCATCAATGGTTCACCAGGGCGTGGGTTATACCGCAAGGAGACGTTATCACGAGGAAGAATACACCAGATGGAGGTGAGAGTGTTGTGGTGACGGCACACGTCGAGACCAGGTGGAACCGCAATGGACATATAAGGTTCGGCACGGAACGTTCGATCCGTGTGTCGATCATTCAGGTGTACCTGACATTGAATGCCTCGGGAATTCATCTTTCACTACCCGCTACTTTCTGATCAAGTGGAAGGATGGCTTGAAAGAGAGGAAGAGGCCAGGTCGAGTATCGACGAGTGCTTTGACCGTGCTGCAAGACCGATCGCTTGCTCAGTGTGGCACTGGAGCCGATTGCTCAGGTACCCTCCATGGGTCTTCGTCTCACACGTCTTCGTGGCATGATCTGCCATGCTTGCTAGATGGACACATGTGTGGTCGACCGTGGCTAGCCAGCTCCGGAGGCATTGCGTACCACGTCGCTGAAGTGCTCGGTTTCGTGTACCTCCATGTACTAACCTGGATTCCTAATACGGTCCTGCCGTCAGACTCGGCCCCTCGGACACTCCACCGTTCTTGGCAACATGGGAAACCAAGGCTGAGGTGAACGGGTTGTGCTGACGAACTTTCTGCGCCGCAACGCCACACCTCGCAGAAGGGTCCGTCGAATGGCGCGTCTTTAATCGCGACTCCGAGACGCGAGCACGCGACATTAGCAGCCGTTATGTCTTGGAGCTTGGATTACCCGAATGGGGTAAGCAATATGTTGATGAATGATCCCGAATATATGTACTCGCGTGGAGTGCCTCAAGGCTCGGTCTTAATGCCTGCAAGAATCCCAGAAGAAGGCGACATTGTTTGGATAGTTTTCCATCGCTACTGCACGGATCGAGTCCACGGATCTCTGGCGGGACAGAACGATCGCAACCACCACGGATGACGAGAGCATTGAGAGTTTCGGAGACCGCAAGTGGGCTTGCATAGTGTTCGAGAGGGGACGAGGTCAGCGCCATGTAGATCAGGCCACCAAGGTCACCGGTTGATACGAGGTGCATGGAATCACGTAGCTCGAAGGATCGCGTCCTTACCTAGTGATCAGCTTGGGCAATCTGTCGGACTTGGAGGAGTCCTTCGGGGTCTAGTGAGATATTAACCAAGTCGTTGGAAGCGGTCGGAGATATCTCCTGATGCTTTTCAACGGCCGTCAAGGCTTGCTGGAAGTCTACCATGGTTTTTCCAGGGCTTGCCATACACATAGAAGGGAGGAAGTGCAAATAAGGAAAGGTGGACATCTTTGATGTGTTCCAATGTCTCTCTCCCGGTTGATACTCGAGTCGTGAATTGACAAATTATCTCCTCGAGACACCGGCCCAACGTCATCCGGAGCACGCGACTCTGCGTGTTCTCCAAATTGTAGTACGCGTAGAGTGCTTCACCGGCTGCGGCTGTCGTAGTCGCGTTTCGGCAGCTTGACGAGACAGGCCAAATGTGCTGTGTCGCAACACAGACCTCATCATGCCCACAGTCCCGCAGCGGGCAGCAACGGAGTGATCCAATACAGGCGGTGGCAGGGAGGAAGAGCTGTCATCAGCGGAGTCTAGGACGCACACGACCATCTATATAGCATTGCCGATGCAACGAAGTGGACTGCTCGCGCAAGGAGGTGCGGCGTCAGCACGGCTAATAATATGTCACGATGAAGAAAATGCTGCAAGCGTCTCCATCTCGAAGTGGACACTGTGTTCCGCAAGATGAAGGCTCTGATATTTCGATGTCAATGGGCAAGGTTATCTATCACCTGGCTCCATGTCACTCGGCGGCGCACTGCAGTGACAAGCTGCACTGACGGTAAGCGTCTCCAATCCAGGCTCGACCGACATATGAGTGTTGAGCAAACATCGCCTTCTGCGACACGGCAGCTGCGATAGAAACTGGTACGCAACGATCCACAGAGATTAGTCGTGGTGTCGCATATGATACAAAGCAGATACCCGTGTGCTCATACATGCACTCGAGTGAAAGCAGCCCCAGCGCCTATCAGTACGGCCAGACGGCACTGCGGCTGTGAACATTAATGAGACGCCACGAGGGCAGAGCGTCATGTAGCGCTGCAACGCAAAGCGTATGCAAAACGCGTGTCTAGCGTGTTTGTGGCTTGGAGGAGGAAGTACGGCTTCCCGGGTCTGGGAAAGGACTATGCTGCGTAGCGAGCTTGTCCTATGCAGCGTCGCAAGGATCAGGTACTACGAGAGAGTGGATTGACTGGCGGATACAAGTTTATACGTGCGTCTGTGGCAGCTTAGCTGCATGGCCGAGGGACGCGGATGATTCGATAGGAGGTTCCGGCTTGACTTCGAACATTGAATTCACAGCTCAGGGCGTGGCATTGAGGCGTGCAGTTGCTGGCACACACGCGTAGCATGTGTGTTTGAGAGGCACTCTCGTGCAAGACTGCGTTGGCCGAGATTGTGGGGATGCCGTGTGTGCTATATGTGGGCAATGTTACAGCTCATTTCGGCGGGTGGGCAAGCGCACGCCATCGACTTCATTGGGAGAGGCTGCGCGCGATCTGCAGGAGAAGCTTGCCGTACCGCAGCTGACACGCGAAGCCATGGTGCTACTCGAACAAGTGGCCGGCGAAAGGCACAGCAGCGGGAGTGAGGGATCATTGGCATTAACAAAGTGCCCGCCAGCAGGGACATGGGTGGTGGCTTTTAGCGGCAAGCTAAAGCGGCGTCCACAACTGCCCAGGCCAATACCGTTCCTCGCCCATGTTCGGCGTGTCCTGTCTTGAAGCCCCATCTCTCTTACACCACCTCCTCCTCTCCCTGGTCCCTCCTTCGTCACCTCTGCGTGTAATGGACGATTGAGCAAAAGGAGCCTCGCCCGCCAGACTGCCTCCCCCGTCTCGGCAAGAAGCTCCTCCACCCTCGACCTCCTTTGACGAACTCTCGGCAAGTCCGCACTGCCTGCCTCCCTCGAGCTGCAGCAGAGTATCGTGACCTCGTCCACCTCGCTTGAGCTCATCATCACGCCTCCACCGCATCGATCTCCGCCCTCCGTCGAACTCTCCTCTTCGTTGATCGTAGAGCTACTCGACCGGACCCCACGTCACACCACCGCACCCTCCTCACACGACCATCTCGACCTCGGACCCGCGTGTAGCCAATTCATCTGCCATCATATCAAGTATCTGTCGACTTCGTTTTCAAAAGGTAAGACTTCTCCCTATGCTAACACGTCCAAACCTTGTCTCATGACACCTCCTTGGATCGGCAACGTGAATGCTGGATCTGGACTGGAAACTTCTCTGCTTCACCAGCACCCATTACCGACTTGTCGTGTGGTCAGCAATGAACAACATACAAGCCTTTGGATTGCCATTGGTCGTGTGTGTCGATGTTGGGGTAGCAAGAGAAGGATTTGCGGGGACGTAAAGGAGGACTTGCAAGTGAAGGGGACTTCACTGAGGATACATCACTTCGACCATCTGATCTCCATCACTTTGACCATCACATGCTGGACTGGTGCCTGGAATGCCGTGCATACGCCGCCGGCGTCATGCTCATCTCCGGCGAAGAGCACACTGCACTTTGAAGATACTCTCCTACAACTTCTTCATCTTGGATTTCACCCAACACATCACCACGAACATACGCACTCGCACTCGAGTCCACGAACAGAAGCTGTTGTCAAGCATTGCAACGACTGTCACCAGCATTGCTCTCCGCATTCCTTCGAAAGCATCGAAGAACTTCGAAGGCCGTACCGAATTCCACACCAAATTGCTTGCCTCCTCTGGAGCGCGACCTTGGCACGAAGGCCGACACACTGGATCACTGGCAAGAGCAATCACGACCTTTAGACCTGTGCCAGTCCACTCAGCTAATCAGACTATCCTCACAGTGTCTCGCCGTTTAGCCAAGTACCGTATCTTGAAGCGTTCATCATTCACTCGACAAGCAGCTACCCACTCGACCACTTCGCAAGCCAGCAAATCAACGTGAGTCAGTCACATCACCACACCCTCCAAGCGCACGGGCGTGAAAGCTGACATTCCCAGGGTCCCCCTTGAACCGCCCAGATCTACCAGCAACAGTGGAGGCGTTAGCTCGCTCTTCTGCAGATTATGTTGGCATACCAGAGTGACGTGAGTTCAATCTGCCGAGCTCGCCTCGCCAATCGGGCTGTAGACCTGCTCGCAAGGAAATTCCGCCAACGGCTCCTACCGCACCACCGTAATTTGATCCACGAGGTATGTGTCCTCCTTTCAACGGCCTTACATCTGGGTGTCGCGAAGGCAGTGAGGGAAGGTACGCGAGCAGTGAACTGACAATTGCCATGCAGATTGGCTATAACATCGCACCTGGCTTCACAAAGCTACAGCGTCGTTCTAGACCAATCATTCCTTTTCAGTCGACTACCAACTAATTACAATCCTTTACACCGGCTTCTTCGACAAGCCATTCACTCCTTAATACTGTTCACTTGCTGAACATTCGACCCCTCACTCGACACTTCACATACGGCAGACATACTCCTGGACTAACAACACCACTGCCGAACTACCACCACGACACAACATCATGGCATACCAAGCTACACAACAGCAAGGCTACGGCTACTGCGATTCGTACTTCGTCGAAAACCACGATGATGATGATGGCCTGTTCGCTCGTGCAGCTGCTCAGAGAGAGCAGGTTCGTCAGTCCAACAAGCTGAAGCAGAAGAGCATGGCCGAGGACCTCTCGCGCGGCACGAGCGATGAGTACCTGGGAGACATACTGAACCACATGGAGCACATGGAGGTGTGTGGGCGAGCCTTCTTGCTTGATAGAGTGCAGTCAGCTAACAGCATCGCAGGGCGAGACCATGCCAGACATCCACTCGATTGAGATCCAGACCGAGATCCAGTGGTTCATGCGTCCCTACCTTCTGGACTTCCTTCTCGAGGCCCACCATGCTTTCCAGCTGCTTCCCGAGACGCTTCATTTGGCCGTCAACCTCCTCGATCGCTACTGCTCCCGCCGTGTGGTCTACAAGCGCCACTACCAGCTCGTCGGATGCGCATCTCTCCTCATAGCTGCCAAGTACGGCGACCGCAAGGAGCGTGTACCTACGATTAGGGAGCTTCGGTCGATGTGCTGCGGCTTGTACGACGACGACATGTTCACGCAGATGGAGTGGCACGTGCTTCAGACTCTTAACTGGGTTGTCGGCCATCCGACAGTCACGACCTTCCAGCAAGTTGCTCTCACCGGCGCCGCCTGCGATCCCGAGCTCGAGCACCTCACATGGTATCTCAGTGAGATCGCACTCTACCACAAGGAGTTCATCCCGGTCCGTCCTTCGATGATGGCTAGGTCTGCCCTCGCCTTGGCCCGCTGCATCCTCGGTCGCCAGCAGCCTGCATTCGATAGCTGGAGCTCAGTCTACGACCCTCAGGTCGTTCTCAACCTGTCAAACTACATCGCTCAGCCATCCGCCGCTCTGCTCAGGAAGTACAGCTCGCCACACTTGTCAGGTGTCTCCAACGTAACGGCCAGCTTCCTCCAGCGTCAAGCAGCTCTCGCTCAGCAAGCAGCGCAGCAAGCGGCCCAGGCTGCAGCAGCCGAGTCACAAGCGATGGAGTTGCAGCAGCAGGCGGCGATGCATGCGCAGAACCACTACCTCACGCCGCAGACGCCACAGAAGCCAGGTTACATGCCGGTACCTGTCGGCGTGCTCACCCCGCCAATCACTCCGGATAAGGACAGCTACTACGCCAATGCTTCATACGGCGTCGCTCAGCCCTTCCCGCCTCGCGCTGGCGCGTGCACGCCCACGCCGCCGCCCAGTGCTGAGCAGCTGCAGCAGATGAACTTCGCGAGGTCATACCACCAGCCATCGCAGCTCATGCAATGAAGCTCAAGGTAGCCTCTCCCCCCACACCCTGGTCGACCTCACGGCAACTTGGTACGGTACATGTCCGCCACCATGGCCTGGAGCAAGATCATCACGATCACCCTTTCCTTGCATCACCTCACACACCACACTGCACTCACGACTACGCCCACGTCGCAGTAGCCGAGTGCAGCTCAGTGCCACAGCGCACAACTCAGCTTGGCCAAGCTCAAGCACTGTAAGAATAGACGACGGCACACGACGGCACACAGATGCCGTCACACGGAGGACACACACACCAAAAGCATAGCGTTCATTACCAATGATTCATTGGTCTAAGGCCACAAGATTGCTTCTTTCACCCTCACACACAAAGATTGCTGGAACGGAATGGAAATGGCAGGCACTGGCCCTGCGCACGCTCGCTCAGGCCTTGAGCAGCTCACATGCTCTGCTGGGGGCTCGAAGAAAACGGGGACGTTAATTCAGACGGGTGGGCGGAAGTAGTGTAAGAGTGTTTGCGCACTTGCTGCTTGCTGCATGGTGGCTAAGATGCTGCGTGCTTAGCGAATTTGAAGATACCCGGTGGACAGCTCTGAGAGTATACATACTTCACACTTCAATTACCTTGGGTCACCGTTTCATATCGAGGAGGTGAAGTAGCTCTCGTGCATGGCTGTGGAGGTGCTGTGTGACATGCAGCCTTGCTGGAGGCCTAGAAGAAATAGCTTTGTGTCACGCTTCGAGAAGTACTGCTGGAAGACTAGGCGATACCCCCGCAGTACACTATTGAGCATGTCGGAGAAAGAGCGATTTGCCACCTGACATGACCGTCCTGTACGTTTCATCTGGAACGCCCCTGCTAAGCATTCATTGGGAACACCATATAACATCGAATCGTGCGGCTAAGAAGCAGCAGATACTATTGAGATTGCTTCAATCATCCACATTTGACCAATCTTCAATGCTGACATCACCAAAATCAAGCTCGAAAACAAGGTTCGCCTTCCGGCAGATCTGCCGTCTAAACCCTGTCCGAATTGCAGTTTTTCGAGATCATTACAGCTCGATCTCACAGCTCTCCTCTACATTCCATAACGATCATGTCAACCTAGCGCTCCCTCAACAATGGACGTCCACCGCTCCCGCTTCGTCCCCTACCCCACCTCCCCCATAACCTCCCTCGCCTTCTCCCGCGCCTCAGACTCCCACCTCCCCTCCCCTCCACCCCCACTGAAACTCGCTCTCGGCCGCGCGAACGGGAGTATAGAGATCTGGGACCCTGCGCGAGGGCTGTGGAATCAGGAAGCTATCTTTCCTGGTGATGGGAAGAGTGTGGATGGACTTGTGTGGACGCAGGATCCGAATGAGACGGACGCGAATGGAGGTGTTGCTGTTGGGCAGCTGAGACTGTTCGGCATTGGGAGTCGACCTGAGGTTGTGGAGTGGGATTTGGGGAGTGGAGGTGTGAAGCGAAGGAGCACCGGGAATTTTGGAGATGTGTGGTGTCTGGCCGCGCAGCCAAGACATGTAGGCGGGCAGAAGAAGGATGGCGAGCAGGAGAAGGCTGTGGACCTCGTGGCGGGGTGTAGTGATGGGAGCGTGGTTGTATTGAGTACTGCTGATGATGATCTGACTTTCAAGAGGTTTCTGGCGAGGGTTGGAGGGAAGAAGGCAAGGTGTATGAGTATAGTGTGGAAGAATCGGGATGTCGTTGTTGCGGGTTTCGCGGACAGTATGATAAGGGTGTATGACACGAGGAATGCGCAGTTGGTGAGGAGTATGAGTTTGGGGGCTGGCATAGCCAAGGCGCCGAAAGATGCTATGGTGTGGCAGGTCAGGGCGCTGCTGAATGGAGATATCGTTTCGGCTGACTCGAACGGGGAGACCAAGGTCTGGGACGGGAAGACGTACTCGCTGGCTCAGACGGTGACTGCACATGACGCAGATTGCTTGGACTTGGTCGTCAGTAATGATGGGAAGACCATGTTGTCCGGCGGGCTAGACGGCAAGGTTGCAATGTACCGGCAGTCGACCCAGGGTAATGGGCGCAAGAGCTGGGCTAAGAGCCAGCATCGGCGAACTCATACTGGCGAGGTCAAGGCCATGGCTTCCTTCGACAGCAAGCTGCTCAGTATTGTTGTGTCTGGAGGCACAGACGCAACGCCGATGGTCACGCCGCTACGAGAGTACGGCAAGGAGAACCTCCGAGGGCTGTCCAGCCTGCCATCCCACGCGCCTGTTGTCAGTGCGCCCAAGGCAAGACTGCTCGTCTGCTGGTGGGGCAAGGAGATCAGCATATGGCGCATCTCCCGTCAGAATGCACTCGAAGCATTGCCGGAACAGCAAAGGTCGCGCAGACTGGTGGCGAGGATTTCACTAGACACGCGCGACAATTTGACGGATGTTGCGATCTCGCCAGATGGAAAGCTACTGGGTGCAGCCACTCATTCCGAAGTCAAAGCGTTTCAGCTACGCAAACGCGTGGACTCTGACGGACTGGCTGTACGGAAGCTTACGGTGCCCGAAGACATGGCGGACTCGGGAGCACGTCAGTTGCAAATCTCACCTGACGGACTGTGGCTTGCTGCCGTGACGCCAGAAAGCGAGATTCAAGTCGTGCGCATCACCAACGACCCGGAGAACCACAAGCAATTCATCATCCTGGACAATGTCGTCGAACTCGATCGCCAGCGCAGACGCCAAACAAGACCGTCCGCTACCAAGACGTACGAGCGCAGCATCAACAGCCTGACGTTCAACTCCGACAGCTCGATCCTTGTTGCCGGCGATCTCTCAGGCTTCCTCGATACATGGGTATTGGAAGGCCATCTCGATCCCACCGCTCCCGCACTTGATCTCGCGACCCACGACTCCGACAAAAATTCCTCAATCGCCGCATCCTCCAACTCCGACTCCGATGGCTCCGATGACGAGGACGACGCCTCTCCCATCTTCCACGGCCAGCACTGGGCCCCAAACCCATTAGGCCACCTCCTCCCCAGACTCGACTCCGGCCCTCTAATCCTTACCTTCCGACCTGAACCCCGCGCTTCTCTCACGAACGGCACAGTGAACGGCAACCCCGGCGTGCACTCTACCCGCAACAACCTGCATGCGCACTCCCACGAGCTGCCACGCGGCCCACACAGACTGCTGTGTCTGACGGCTAGACATCAGATCTACGAAGTCGACATTCTAGCGGGCAAATTCACGGACTGGAGTCGGCGGAATACTGCCTCTACGCTCCCGGAGGAGTTCACGAAGATCCGAGAGCGGGCTATGGGCGCTGTGTGGGATGTGAACGCCAATGGACGTGAGAGGTTGTGGTTGTATGGCAGCACGTGGATGTGCATGCTTGATGTGGGGAGGGACTTTGCTCCACTTGCTGCTTTAGAGGGCAGCAAGAAGCGTCGGGCTAGCGAGCTTGGCGGTGAGGAGGATAGTGCGGAGACGCGTAAGCGGCTTAAGGGCAGTGGGGCGGGCAGTCGTGTGTCTGCTTGGCAGGTTGGTGACAGTGTCAGGCGGACGATTAAGGGCAAGACGGAGACTGTGGAGTTGAGGCGCAAAGCTAAAACTGAGGATGAAGACGTGGTTATGGATGATGAGGATGAGGACGAGGACGAGGAGGCGTCGGGTGAGGAGTTACGGGTGTCGAGGCTTACGGATGGGGAGACCGAGACGAAGGGAGGGGAGGGCAGTGGGGAGAAGAGGTGGTGGAGTACGTTCAAGTATCGGCCTATATTGGGTATGGTGCCGTTGGAGGATGAGGGGAGGAGTGGAGGGGAGGGGGTGTTGGAGGTGGTTATCGTGGAGAGGGTTGCGATGAGTGGTGAGCCGAAGCGGTAGAATAAGAAATATACTTTTGCTTCGGCAGAGCTGTACCATTACTCTGACTGCCACGACTCTGCACTGATCCTCATTTCGTGAACACAATGTTCATGTGCTCTCTCGGCGGAGCTTTTCACCGCTAATAATCAAGCACCTGGACATGTCACTCAAGCACATGGCCACTCGTGCACCACCGCATAGGCGAGGTTGTACCATGGGGCGGAGAAGGGCAAGGCAGCGTGAGCCCACGCATGCAGCAGACGCGTCGTCGTGTGACAAGCACCGGGCGACATCGCGCCAAGAGGTGTTGGTTTGATTGCACCAGGGCTGAACATGCGGGCGAGATATATCCGGGGAGTGTCAATGCTGAGGGCTGGGATGGGTTTGGGGTTGTGGGTGGGGCATGAAATAGTAGCCTCGGGGTATGGATACATGATGTGTTTGACAAGACATAAACATCCTGTCAAGATCGGAGAGACAAGCAATGCACACAAGGAGGATGTGCAAAGTGTATCCGTGGTTGCAGTGCGTGGCCGGCCTTCTCTCGGCTTAGCGTCGGCGCGGGCCGTGAGTGCCGCAGAGGCGACGCGTAAGTGTGGCAGACGATCCTCGCCCAAAGGCAGCGCGGGCGTTGGAGAGACGAGGGAGCGTCGTCGTCGTCGTCGTCGTCGTCGTCGTCGCTTGGTGGTGAGACTGTTGGGATCTTCACTTCCATCTCTGTTCTTCACGTTTGTGGTATACTGATCTTGAACATTGACGGCATCCGCTACTATTGCGAGCGTGTGAGGCGTGGTCCACATTCGATCTGCTTGGGAAGTTGGAGGCTGAGTCCTGCGGCGGGACGGGCTGTGTAGATCGAGCTTCCGACTGTGGCAGCAGCAGCACGTCAGACGAAAGACGACGCCCACGGCGCACGCGGGTAAGACTCGACATTGCTCGACCACACTCCTTACGAATACTTCTGGCCAGGCACAATACGCACACACTCACCACACCATGGCCGACCGCACTGGTGTCCCCCGGCGCAAGCCAGTGCCACGGCCGCAACAACCGCTCTCCGAGACCTGGGCGAAGGACCTGACACAGCAGTTCAGACGGACACTGTCGACGAAGCGCATGAACGAGCTGAGCAGTCGGTCCAATTCACAGCGGCGATCGAATCCCCGTGCGCCTGCGGATTACTTTGTCGATTCGCAACAACCCCCTCCACTGCCGCCACGCTATGGTCATGACGCGAGCACTGCTGCAGCACCGCCAATGCTTGCACGCCAGGCGCCCTTCCAACCTCCACCGCACCCATTGGTCCCCCAATCGAGCCAACATCACCCAATGTCCCCTCCGCCATCGTACGCAGCCTCGTTGAGGAATCTACCCATCTCCCCTACACCACCCACAGACTCTAAAGCCCTCCGCTTCCGCAGCATGCTGCTCTCCCTTTCCTCAACACCCCTCAATTGGGAGAATCCGGGTCTCCTAGACGAAGCCCTCGCCGCCATACCCTTGCAAAGAATTTACGACGAAGCGCAAGAAGAGTCCGATCTGTTCACAGCGGAGGCAGCATCACTAGGCCCAGATAAGAAACCAGCATGGGGCTATCAGGACTGTGTAGTAAGGAGTCTCATGAAATGGTTCAAGCGCGACTTCTTCGAATGGGTCAACAACCCCAAATGCGCCGTCTGCCGCGCCCCCACAATAGCGCAAGGCATGGCCGCCCCACTCCCCGACGAATCCGCCCGAGGCGCCTCCCGAGTCGAGCTCTACCAATGCAGCAGCCAATACTGCATGGCCTACGAGCGCTTCCCGCGGTACAACGACGCGTTCGTGCTGCTGCAGACTAAGCGGGGACGGGTGGGCGAGTGGGCGAATTGCTTCACGATGCTGTGTCGGGCTGTCGGCAGCAGGACAAGATGGGTGTGGAATAGTGAGGATCATGTGTGGACGGAAGTGTACAGCGTGCATCGCAAGCGGTGGGTGCATGTGGATTGTTGTGAGGGGGCTTGGGACGCGCCGATGCTGTATACTAATGGTGAGTCCCACCTGCTGTGGTGTTGCACTCCGACGGGATGTGTGCTAACGTGGGGAATCTAGGCTGGAAAAAGAACCTAGCGTACTGCATCGCGTTCTCTGCCGATGGCTGCGCGGACGTCACGCGCCGCTACGTCCAATCCGCTTCTCGCGCTGCACCGCGCGTGAAGTGCCCGGAGCCAGTCCTCCTGCACATCCTCGCCGAAATCCGCGCCCTGCGAAGGAAGGACATGGACAAGCAGGAAAAGTTCCGTCTCATGGCCGAAGACATGCGCGAAGACGAGGAATTCCGACGCTACATCATCGAAGGTCTCGCATTCGCAGTTAGTCGCATTCTGCCTGGCGGCAAGGGCGAGGGCGAGAGCGTTGGCGTTTCGAGGAGTGGGGATGTGGATGCGCAGAAAATTCGAGAGGAGGCTGAGAGGGAGCGGAGGCGGCTTGCTAGGGGACGGGGGGCGAGGGACGAGATGAGGGATCCTACTAGGGATGGGGAGGTCCGGTGAGAGGGGTACTATTGGATTGCGGTTTGGTTTGGTTGAGCAATGGCGCAGCGAGGTGTTCTTTTGGGTATGAGGATGTGGGTTCTGGGGGTTTGCGAGCTTGCGATTTTGGTTCGGATGGCATTGATGGCGCTATGATCGCTGATGCATTGACTTGACGGCGGAATGTTGAAGAACACGAGTGCGCGGATGGCCGACGATCTGGTCTGGGGTGCTGGAAGAAGGCACGGGACGTAACTGTGTAGTGTCGGTAAAAGCTGAGAAGCTCAGCTGTGATTGCGTTCCTGCTGGGGATCTCCCGTCGCTCGCGAGTTCACTCAGTAATGGTGAGGAGGGTATTCATGTAGACCTAGCAGTTTGACCGCTTCGTCGTTGTTGAGGATCTGGACAGTTCGATGTAGTCGTGAGCTGTGGCGTGTCGCAATCCCTGCTTTCTACTCTGCTCGATGCATCTAGCTTGTCCCATAGCTGCGTCTCTGCGTACAGGACCGTGATCACCGATACATGTAGCAAGCTTGTGGGCCATGGACCGATACGAGGCAGGAGTACATAGTCAGGGCGCTCCTCAGACGAACCACTTGTGACCTCGTATTCTGTTTTACACAAGTCTCAGACCATCGGTCCGCCCTTGGCATCACACGACACCTACATGCTTCACAGCTACGTTGGCCAAGGCAATAACGTTACCCTGCGCTGCGCCGCAGAGCATACGAGGCCGGGCGACATTTCGCATTGCCAGCCTTGTCCTCGGACAGGCTGCTGCTCGTAGCCTTCAACGATGGGCGCGGTCGATATAGCACGTGGCGGCAGAGTCCAGCGAGTTCAAGATACGGCAAGAGTAAGTGAGACGACGGCGACCCGAAGATCACCGCACGCGGCGCAATGGACCGCGCAACAACGCTCCCTCGGACACGCACTAGAAGCTCAGCAGCTGCCATCTTTCGCCAGGTATGGTGGCTATGGCTGCTCTTCCTACTTACGGTTGTCATATTCGCGATCACGGCGCTGTATGCTAGCCGTCCAGGTGACTTTTTTGCCATTGGATACTCGACCACAGCTATCAGCAGGCCTGTGCGGAATCTCAGGGTACTATCCGGAGTAACAGACATTGCGATTGCAGTCCTCTTCTCTTCCACGCTCGAGCGTGCGCAATGGGTATATGTCCAGCGAAGGACGGATGTATCATTCGTTGATCTGCTGGCCTTGCACGCCAGCACCGGTGGTCTAGGATTGATCAGACTGGCTTTCGGAAAGAAGAATATTGGTGTCATGCCTAGGGTCACGGCTCTAATTCGCCTGCTTGTTATGACTTGCGTCGCTGTAGTGGGCGTCGTAATCATGAGTAGGTGAGCTTCAACCAGTGCGAGCTTGGCTAGTAACTGACCATGACAGGCGACGTGCACAGTGTCGCAGACTACCTGCCCGTCCGCACGTGGACCCTCGCTGCGGGGGCTGGTGTAGGCGATTTCAATGCCTCACTTGCCTTTCTATCAGCCATGCAGGTTGATCGAGTGTACGGCACGACACCAGTGA
>JAVRRP010000651.1:0-15322 GCA_036872775.1 Oleoguttula sp. CCFEE 5521 | reverse complement strand
TACGGCGTCAGCTGCATGCAAGGCTGGCGAATAAGCATGGAAGACGCGCACGCCGCGATCCTCGACCTGCAACCCTTGACCGAAGGCGATACTAAGGAGCCCACACCCGCCGCGAGCGACGTGCGGATATCGTTCTTTGGCGTTTATGATGGGCATGGTGGCGATAAGGTCGCCATATACACTGGGGAGCATCTGCATCGGATTGTGGCGAAGCAGGGGGCGTTCAAGGAGGGGAATTTCGAGCAGGCGTTGAAGGATGGCTTTTTGGCTATTGACAGGGCGATATTGAGTGGTATGTCCTGCATACCATAGGAGATGTGGAATCTAGATATGGGAAGCAGGAAGACTGACAGCTTTGCGTAGACCCGAAGTACGAGGAGGAGGTGTCCGGCTGCACTGCGACTGTGGGCATCATCACACATGACAAGGTGTACTGCGTGAGTTGTGTCGCCCTAGACGATTGGTCTGCAGCACACTGACACTCGGTACAGGGCAACTCCGGCGACTCAAGAACGGTACTCGGAATCAAAGGCCGCGCAAAGCCACTCTCCTTTGATCACAAACCTCAAAACGAAGGCGAGAAGGCCCGTATACAAGCCGCCGGTGGATTTGTCGACTTCGGACGCGTCAATGGCAATTTGGCATTGAGCAGAGCTATCGGTGATTTTGAGTTCAAGAAGAGCGCGGATCTGCCGCCTGAGCAGCAGATAGTCACTGCACTCCCTGAAGTGACGGCACACGAGTTGGGCGAAGATGATGAGTTTGTGGTAGTCGCATGCGATGGTACGCCCTGTCCGCGCACATGCTGGAATACTTTTACTGACCCACGCCAGGTATCTGGGATTGCCAATCCTCGCAGGCAGTCATCGAGTTCGTGCGAAGAGGCATCGCCGCAAAGCAAGACCTCAAAGCCATCTGCGAGAACATGATGGACAACTGCCTCGCTTCCAACAGCGAGACCGGCGGCGTGGGCTGCGACAACATGACCATGATGGTGGTTGCGCTTCTCAACGGCCAAACGAAAGAGGAGTGGTACAACAAGATCGCCGAGCGAGTGGCGAACGGCGACGGGCCCTGCGCACCTCCCGAGTATGGCAAGTCTTAATCCGCGTGCTTACTGTCTTGCGCTCTACCCCAGCGCAATATGCTGAGCTGGCGCGGACACCGACCGAATACCTGCTGACTTGTGACTGTGCAGCGGAGTTCAGGGGTCCGGGGAACCACAAGCCGTTTGACGAGCAGAGCGATGACGAGTACATGAATCTGAATCACGGCGCGCATATGCTTGACGGGCGAGCAGGGCGCGTTATTCTACTTGGCGATGGCACGGAGATTCGCACTGGTGGGCAGGGACTTCAGGATGATAGTGATGATGATGTGGACATGGATCGCGAGGTTGAGGAGGTTGAGGATAGTGATGTCGAGGAGCAGATAAAGAAGGGGCAGGAGGCTGCGAAGTCTGCTGCTATTACGAGTGGGGAGACTGGTGCTGGTGAGGAGAGGTCTAAGAGGGAGCAGACTCCTGGGCCGAGTTCCTCGAATGCTATCACGACGAAGCCGAGCGAGACGCTAGAGTCGAGCGAGAAGACTGTGGGCACTTCTACGCCCGAGGAGCCGAAGCTTGGGGGCGTGAGTGATGGGAAGGCGGAGTCGTAGTGCGTTTTCGTTTGAGCCTACTTTGAGAGACGGAGGGTCTTGTATAGCGATGTGCAGCAGCATGGAATGATACCCATTTTGCACGTTGGCTTAGCTTGGTATGGTGAATGATTTCGGGTCTGCCATGATCTCGCCCGCCCCATGTCAATGCTAGATGTGATGTGATGTCAGGCAACGTCGATCTTGGCCTGCATGCAGGCTTCCAAGATTGACAGCTGCGCCGCCGAATTTACTTGATGGTGGTTCTCCTGTGTCGATGTCGTTGAACGACGTCTTCTCTTTATCCATTCTACCTGAACAAGTGTCAATGCCATCCATCACCGCATTCGCACTATTCCATCTCCGCTGACCGCAGGCGTCCAAGCTCGCCCTTTCCCAACCCATTGATCGAGCCACGTGCCGGAACTTCCCACGCGATCCTCAACCTCTCCTCGCGTCCCGATCATCTCCCTAAGGAACTCATTGCTTCCTCCTCCTCCATCAACCCAATATATCATCCACAATGGGTCCCAAACGCAAACGCGCCCCGACCCTCACCAACCCCTCCGACGACGCAATTCCACAGCCCTCCTCCCGCGACGCCAGCGGCGAAGACACCGCGGACCCAATCCTCTCGGAAGTCCTGGAACGCCGCTCCCTCGACCCGCCTTTTAAGCGGACGCGGTCGAGTCGGCCGCCAACTTCTGAGAGCGCCAATGGCTCGACCGAGGCATTGAATGGGACTGCTGGCGCGGCTGCGAGCAGTGCTAATGGCACTGTGAATGAAGCTGGGGAGCATGGCGAGGCGGGGAAGATGAGGATGGAGCCACCGCCTAAGGCTGGACTTGTTGATCCTGAGGGCGGGTATAAGACTAATAAGCCGCCTGAGGGAAGGAGTGTGAGGGTTTATGCGGATGGGGTGTTTGATTTGTTTCATCTTGGGTGAGTCGCTCCGTTTAGCATTGATAGGGACTTGCAGGTCTCCGAGAGCAGAGCTGACTTGTACGATCAGACACATGCGAGCGCTGCAACAAGCCAAGACCGCGTTCCCAGACACATACCTAATCGTTGGCGTGACTGGCGACTCCGAGACACACAAACGCAAAGGCCTCACCGTACTCTCCGCGAAAGAACGCGCCGAGTCCGTCCGCCACTGCCGCTGGGTGGACGAAGTAGTCGAAGACTGCCCTTGGATCATCACCGTAGGCTTCTTAGACAAACATCAAATCGACTACGTAGCGCACGACGACCTTCCTTACGGCGCAAGTGAAGGCGACGACATCTACGGTCCCATCAAAGAAGCTGGCAAATTCCTCGTTACGCAACGCACTGAAGGCGTCTCCACTACAGGTATCATCACGAAGATTGTCAGAGACTACGAGCAATACGTTGGCCGCCAGCTGCGGAGAGGAACGACGAGACAGGAGTTGAATGTTTCGTGGTTCAAGAAGAACGAGCTCGATATAAAGAGGCATGTAGGCGAGTTGCGCGATAACATCCGCCAGAATTGGACGACGACTGGTCAAGAACTCAGCAAAGAGCTGAAGCAGTTCTGGCAGCCTAGCAGACAAAACAGTCCCGCGCCATCTCTTCGTAGTATCACGCCTGGTCGCGCCAGCGGCGCCAAGTCTCCTCTCGCTCTGGATCGTCTCAATCCTATGGATGCTGCGAGCATTCTACGTGGTAGTACTCCGGGAGGGAAAGAACGGGGCAGGAACTACGACTTTGCGGCTGGGTATGCCATGGGTCTAATCGGAGGTGTCAAGGGGTGGATGCAGGGGAGCCGGAGGAGCAACTTGAGCGATTCCAGGGCGGAGAGCCCGAGTAGTGAGGGAGACAGCGGAGATGCGAAGAGTCCCACTGGGGAGTTCGGACGGGGAAGGAGAGGGAGATCGGAGATGGGGGAGGGTGATGAGGTGATTGATGAGGAGAGGGCGAAGAGGCAGTTGGAGGTAGAGATTCGGGAAGCTTAAGGAAGTCGCGTGTAGTGAGAAGGGTCACGGGTCAGTCCGGGGACGCGGTCTGGACGCCGGTCGAGGACGGAACAGGTGTTCGCATATTGGGGCTCCAGACTGTGGCGTGATAGTGTAGAAGGTAGTCAGGCGGTCCTATGATGCCGTGAAATCGGAATTCCGGGTAGGATGCAAGACTTAATTGTAATCAGCCCTGCGATTCCTTTCAACAGATGCCCCAGCACACCCTCAATTCAGAATCAGGGCTGTGCAGAGCGAGAGGCCGCGCTATGAGCAATGCTGCGCGCACCGCTGCGATCCGTAGATTACGTGTTGTAGAATACATCGCCACTATGCTCAAATCGACCGGCTAGGTGGGCAGTGTTCTAGTGCATATACATTTATGCAGCTGAGCCGCATGATGATGAGCCGCATGACGCTGGTCGCGTGGACTCCGAAAGAACTAGCAGGTCCCCGAAGTATTGGTCAGTGTCAGCAGCATGTCGCTCGAAGGCAAACACTGCTTTCGGATGTCAGCACCGCGAAGAACGCACGTTGCCATCGGTATTGCCGGGCTTCGTCGGTGGGGGGCGGGTGCAGAGTGCAGAACCCAGCGTCTGCAGCGCGCCGGGCGAAGACACCAGCCTTCCGTGGGACAGCCTGGCTGCTGTAGCTCCCTTTGCAGAAGCAAGCACTGTGCTTTACGCCCTGCCAATGGAAGAACGGCGTCGGCCCATGGTGCCATAGAAAGTATGATCTCAGCCTTGCATATGAAATGTAGTGAATGGAGATTGGTAGTTCAATGGCGTCCGTTCGCAAGGCTGAGCTAGTAAACCGCCAAATGCCTCAGGAAAAAGGCAGCTCTCGGATGGCTGGGACTTATCCGAGATTACGGGTGTAGCGTCGCACCACAGATGGGCGTTACAAGGCTAGTCGGATTCAGTCGTAACCGCAAGGCGTCGCTCGCTCGCGTTACGGACGACTGTGGACTGGCAGATTCCTAAGCCGAGAGCAATTCGCAGAGCAACACTTAGGCGTAGGCCGAGGTGGATTGGTCAAAAGGAGGTCTCGATTTGGTGGCCAAGCTCCCGAAGTCTGCCGAGCTTTAATCCCACGGCGCATGCTCACAGACTCAGCCAGACTCGTGATGTACCCAGTATTGTTTATTCCTGGTCCGTCTTCCCACCTCGCCACGTATTATGTTTTCGGTCCCGCGTGCTCGTCGGGTGACGCTGCTGGCGTCCGTATCACACACCAAGGCGGCGGCGCGCGCAGAACTTCGTACAGTCCCAGCGAACGACGAATCCTGGCTCAGATCTGGCGCGGTGGCTTCCCAGCCGCTAGACGGCATCATCTCCCTGGAACGCTGTCGGTTGACAAAGGGGGCAGCGAGCACGGTCTTATCTTAAGAGACCTCAAGCATTGCATGCCGCAGAGAGTTCGCCTTGCTTGACGTGTTCATACAACTTTTTCATGCAGGTACACTCGCCCTAGGTGACGTTTCTTACAGGGCGCATGTCCGTCGCGGCCGTTCCTTCTTACAGATCACACGCTCCATTTGTCTTAAACATTGCACCTCTAACTTTTCGATTCGCCATTGCCACTGCAAGGTTGCAGACGCCGCACAGTCCTTTCCGCATATTCGTCTCTTTGTCAAAAGCGTGTCGTAAGGAGTCCGGTTGCGCAAAAGTCCATTCGACGGTTTCGGCCAGCCAGTTCACGCCGACACAACAGTCGGCGCGACTTCACTTCTACCACGTGTAATATTTGGGATACGCGAGGCGTTCAAGTAAGTCCACTGATCCAGATCATTGATACCACACCACGGCAACGATGGTGTACTGCGTTTGGAAAGCGTGGCCTCTGAAGCTGGGGGTGCACAGTTCAGGCGCGTTTCTGTCGTAGCTGTGAACATTGTCCAACCTCTGGGTGCAATCACTGACTGAGGCACAGCAGCCGTGACTTAGACATCACGGGACGGCGGCCTTCTGCAGCGTTCTGACTTGCGCGGGATCTGGTTCTCTTGTCTTTAATATTTGTCAGGGGCACGGGGTCAACATTCACCAGGGCCTTTTAACGGCGTCGCAGAACTAGAATAGGCCTGTCAAAAGTGATCAGAAGTCGGTGGGTAATAGAGGAAGCGAAGGCGTTGGCAGCACATGGCGCGGAAAAGCATTGACAAAGCGGACGAGTTCGGCACATACTCGTCGCCGATTGTCAGGCAGCAGGGAGACAGTACGAAACCACGCAATAAAAAGGCATTAGCAGGCGGAGGTGATTCGCGTGTCAGCCACGTCAGGGAGGCAAGCATACCGGAGCAAACAAGCGACTCGCTTGATCATGCCCCCGCGATATCAGCAGACATGGAGCGGTCAACATCCACATCGTCCACTGAATCCGCAGCATCGACCGAGGACAGCGAGATTCTAGAGCACATCGACCAAGGAGGCGGCGGAATGGAGACCTACACTGACTTCAAGGGCGCCAGCAAAAATCCCCCAATCACCGTTGATTCACTAGCCGAGCTCGACATGCCCCGGATCATCAACAATCCGAAGCTCAGGCACGACGTGAACTTCGATCGGGAACTGCATTTTCGGCCAAATCTGGATGGCGCAAAGGGCAAGGAGAAGATCAAGGCTGCTGACCAGTACTGGAAGGCGCTAGAACTGGAAGTCCACCTGATCAACAAAGCACGGCGGGCACTCAACGGGACAGACGATCTGAAGACGATCAATTACTGGAAGGGCACCATGAAGAAGAGTCGAAAGCGATTACGGAAGGTCTTCGAGGTTGTGCGAGACATCCTGAAAACGCTTGTGCCTGATGCGGATCAGTCCAAGATCGAAGACCGGCTAGATGTAGACCTACTCTTCCAGCAAATCGATAACGGAATGTGCGACCTCGTCGATCTGGCAAAGTGGCTCGCAACGGTCATCAAGAAACACTGCGCTCCTATGCGCGACAACTCAGTCGATGAAATGCAGAAAGCCATCACAGAAGGCGCCCTCAAAGACGACCAAACAATCCTTGTCAACGGCCTTCGCCTACTACTCCTACTACTGGAGAACATGAAGCTAGATGTAGCAAACCATCAGATCAGGGCGATGAGGCCACTTCTAATAGCAGACACGATAACTTTTCAACAACGCTACAACGCGCACCGCATCTCAATCGGCAAGCTCGACAAAGAAGAATCGCGCGCCTGGCTGGAGCGCGAGCACCGCAGATACCGTCGTGAAGTCCTCGACGCCACGCCTCTGGATAGCCTAACGCACGCTCTGCTGTGGGACTTGATATTCGCGGACAGTACGACTACGCTGAAACCGACTTTTTACCTGGATATCGATCGGCTGCGGACGCTGAGGTTGGAGCTGCACTCCAGCATCTGTCTCCGCATCGTACTGGATCTGTTCCACGAGTTGTGCGACAGAGTCAAGCCGAGTAGCGAGGCTGATGCTACACTTACTACGCGCGTGGATGACATTGTGGGCGCGCAGGGACTATGGCTAGACTCTTATCAGAACATCGCTGTGGAACTCGTCCGCATCATTCAGCAAGTCGAAGTCTCTGATCCGAGCAACGTTCCCGAGCATGAACGCATCGAGACCGCCGAGCGCAGACTACTCGAAGACCTGCCAACATCTTCGGATAGTTTCAATCAGCTAGGCCACGAGACCATGGAGCAGCTCCTCCCTCGCGCGATAACGAGTATCGATGCGCATTACTCCCTCTCCGCCGCCGACCTGCAAGAGGCGCTCGTCCCACCTCTTCCCCTCCCAACCGCGCCTACTACAGGGCTCGGCTATGGCGCGATACTCACGCCTGCGCTCCCCGCTCCGACGCCTGTAGACGCAGACACCGATCTTATCCGCCGGTTCACACATATAGTGGTCCTACACTGGCAAGTCTGGTCGGATCTCGTGTATCTTGCGCCGCAGGACGAGGAGCATGAGGATGATGTTGAGCACGAGAAGCGAAATACTCGCGGCAGGAGGGCTTCGAGTGGGAGTGGGGGTTTGCAAGGTAGTGGACGGGGCAGTAGCCCGAGTCCGGCAGGGTTTGTGGAATGTGGGCATCATCTTATCCCCAGCTCAGTCACTGCTGCGCGGAGTGAGGGTGCCGGGTGGGTGGGCTCGTCTGATGCGCTGGACGAGCTGTTGAGCCTTGAGGGCGACCTGGACCCGCCGGATTCGCCGGAGGTGGGTAAGGATGCTAGTGGGAGGTGAAAAGGGCTGCGAAGATTTTCAGTATATTGATCAGGCTGGATGGACAAGCATCCCCACTTCGACTGCGACACTGAGAGGGCCGCCATGGCGGCTAAACACCGATCTGCCTTGGTAGTCGTCGAGCTGAACGATAACACAGCCCTGATGTGGGTTTCTTTTTGTTGGCGTTCGGCTGTTTTGGGGATACGGAAATTCACAATCGGTGTGGCCGGGGTTGAGCTTCTGGGCAGCGTGAACGCCCTGGCGTTATGTTATTGGGTGGTAGGCGATCTTCTAGTATACCCATTTGCAGCATTAACAGGAAGTTGGTGTTGGTGGGTGCGAGCGGGAGAATTGTGTACATATAAGCTCGAGCTCCCTGTGAAGGAAATGAGCCTCAGGACGACTGGGTGCAGTGTAGGATACACTTACCTTTCAGCAGGCGACTTGTATTGGTAGAGCAAATAGCTCTTAAAATGTTCAGCTACTTCTTAGATTGATCTACCGACCGACCACAGCCTCCTTTGACTCCTTGCGCCGTCACTGCTCACTATCCAATTGCCGTAGATGGCAAGTCCCAGATGGCAATGCCAAATCTTACTACGTGTGCCATGGAAGCAGCCCGCCTCGTGTCAACCACAATTCTTATCTACACAACGCAACATTGACTTTCAACGTCGTCACCGTCACCTCTTTCATCACCCCGATCAGATGTCTCAGCAAGCTCGCTCCTCGACCTTGCTCGAGCCGCTGCTCACAGCCCGAGAGTGATATTGGCGGGAACCCCAATCGGTCTCGAACTTTTTCGATCGAAGCTTTGGGCGTTGTGTCGTCCCACAGAGACCTGCATCGATCTCATATCCGCGACATGAGAGGTTCCTAGATGCAGTCATCGCAAGATGCGATGACAAAGTAGGCTAGGCTCTGGCACGGTCGAAGTCTATATCAATCGTGTGGAAGCATGTTCCTGGAGGCCGAATCCTTCGTTGTCTCAGTGCTCCGCTATCACGACGGCTTATGCAAATAACGCGGTCCACTACCGTCATGATTGTGTAGGTCGCTACTGTATCCCTACCATCTCCTACTCATAGTTGCTCATCGCTCAGAGGACTTCGAGTGGGCAGATTGCTAACCTTGCAAAGCCGTTTGCGGCGCGCTTCGACTTAATCTGGACCTGTCACTCCAGAACATCTGCAATATCGCGGCTCGTCAGAACAAATCCGGGGTCCTTTCTGTACGACGAGTTCCCTGCCACTCGTCTGAAAGGGAGCGAGCGACCTCTGTGGTATCGACCACACGTCAGAAGTCCTTTGCGAGGACCGTCTTCTGGTTTTGATGACTCGTGAGCAGCGATCACTGTCGCCGAAACCGGATCCGAACGCCATCAATTCCAGTTCCTGTCTCATAGTACTGTTGATCGAAAGAAGATCAGAGACGCCTCTTCGCTACCTTCGACGAATTTACGACCACTAGCTTGCCCAGCCGCATCACGTCTCGGGTCTGGGCCGCATTCTGGCTGTACAACCTTCCACGTCCAGGCTTCTCCGAGTATAGCAGCAGGACTTCGCAAAGCGTACTTCTACGAAGGAAGGCTCTGCCGAAGCCTGAAACGTTGCGAAGCGCGACGACAGTAAGGTAATGAGGACGACATGTGTCGCAAGAGCCCTGACTCTACTGCTTTTGGGTTCTTCACCCGTTTGGTGCGCACTGGTTAATAATGGTAAGGCAAACATGAGCGAGTAGCTGCTGAATTCCGCCAGCTGACAATTTGTATAGTCACAAGTACATCCGCGTCAAGCAGTGCGACGATCACCCCCGGCGATACGAATCCACTGCCTGCTCCGACTACCATCGGCGGTGGGAATCTGACATTCTCAAATGCCATCGTGGGTTACACCACGCTCGGCGGCCCCCTCAGCGCTGGTCCTACGACCGGGGTCATCTGGTCTACCAATAGCTCGAATACAGATCTACAGCAGGCTCAGCAGTGTTGGTCTAGCATCGTCGACTGGCGGCCAGGATCTGTTGCTTGGTACAATGCCCAGATAGCCAACAGCACTTGGCCAATGACGGTCGCAACCTCCACGTCCGTCATACTCTGGCAGACATCGACGACGATCTACCCAGCGAATATCAGCACGTACACTTTGTGCGATCATACACCCAGAGTGGACGTCGAGCCGATCACACACCACTCCAGCTGGAACACTACCTTGTCGTTCACCACCACTCGACTGGCTACAACCACTTACAGCATACCTAAACCATGCAGGCCTAACAATCACATTTGCAGGATCTTGTATTATGAGTCGAACATCTACAACGTCTCTGGGACCGAGAATGAATGGGAGCATGAATGCGGCTTTCCAGCACACGCTGATCCCGTTGGGAAGCCTTGCCTCATAGCAGGTGGGCCAGTACAACTGGTCTTCTTCCCGGTTGAGACTCAAGGCGGCAATCTGTGCGCACACAATGGTACAACTATTGCGTCGACGACAACGGGCGATCCACCGACAATCACAGCAATGGGTACAACTTTCACAAGTGGCTCTGTCTACCTGTCGTTTGTAAGTCAAGTCCCTGAACTGCACGCAGCTCCGAGCACTCGAGAAACGAGCTAGCCTAATCGTTGTGCCCATCTCGCAACAAGTCCGTAAGAGTAAATCGCTATCTTGGGTGCGACTGCGAGTGTAGATAGTCATCACAGGCTCTACGGAATGGTGAAGTACGCTTCACAGACCAGTACTTGGCTGACACGCATTACAGTCGACACTCTTCGCCTACTACGACGGCTTCGGCTATAATGACACTGTTGGTCCGACTTTCACCAACCATATTGTGGCATTGCCGTCTTCAGCGATCAGCACGCACTGCGGAGGCTGGTTCAGCGCAATGGGCCCAGGTACCGCGATGAATTACGCAGATTTGAACTGGCCCGTGGCAGCAAGTGCCTACAGCTGTCAAGGTCGCTGCGTGATACCCGCGCAGACTACATCCTGCAATCTCGGTGGATGCAACGTTACCGGACTACCCAGAGATCCGCACTGCGATACCATATGGCGGGACGTGAACCCTGTTCTGGCACTACCAACAGAGGTCTCGAAGATGGTCCCGGAATGGAGTGCCTGTTCAGCATTTGATGAGGCGCTACCAAATTTCTGGTGATTGAGCTTACCCGTTGTGACCATGGAGAGCGCAAGGCTAATAATGAGATGTGCAGGTTCGATCCCCCGCTGGCATTGCAAGCCACGGACGCGGTAGCCACACCGACGCTACCAGCGGACAACACGATGTCGACTCCAGCATCGCCTAGCTCGACTGCAGTGAGACCTGCGCCACAGACGACATTCCCGCCACCGGTACCTATCGCTTTACCCACGGCGCAGAGTGAAGTGTTGCCCAGTAGCGGACCGCAAGCTTCAGACAGTCGCAATCCGGACACTTCGACAAGTCCGCAGACCTGGGCTTATACCACTCCGCTCCCGATTGCGGGACTTACTTCGACCGCTGGTGGGACCGCTGCGCAAGTCTCAGGCTCCGACGGAAGTGATCCTGGAAGACTGTCCTCTGGTCCAGCATCAGAGGTCTTGGGCGGGAACAGCCTCTTCAGCAGCTCCAACATCGGCGGAAGCGATCCGTCTCTTGCCGCTCAGGTCTCTCAGACAAGCAGCTGGAACATTGCAGATGTTCTGGCGTCGATCTTGCACTTGTCTAAAACTTTGCAAAGCTTGCAGTCTCCCGCAAACACAGCGGATGTCATTTTGGCGACACTAACGGAGACTCGATCGGCGCCGTCACACTTCACCGTGGAAGCCGGTAGCTCTGTTGACCCAGGTCATACCACCGTTATCGCACTCACCGCACTCACGCCCGCTGGCAGTGGGCAAACGTACACAACCACATTGCTTGTCTCTGGAGGTGACGTAAGTGTCGCGGTCGTGGTTGATGGCACGAGTGTAGCTGTCGTGGGAGCTGTGGGCGACGATGCTGGATACACAACGAGACAGGCCACGACCGTGGCCGCAGACACTGCTGAAACACGCTCAAGCAATCCTCAAACTCCATCTGGTACTGGGAGCGGAACGACTGGATTGATTGAGTCGCCGCCGACATCGGTATCTTCGGGACCAACGGCCTCCACCTCGAACCCAGCGATGCAGACGTCCAGTGCCTGCAGGAGCGGACATTCAGATTGGGGGTCGGTTCTGATCATATGCGCGGCTCTCATGTACTTCGTTGCGACCAATCTACGATTAATGTGAGGCGATTACCAATAACAATACTACGCCCTACGACCACTTCCAGGCTCTGGTCTCCATCGCCGCCGCTGTCTACAATAGCGTAGTTGTGGCGATCAGTGGACACAGTGCTCACCCGTGTGGGAAGCTGGAAATACGGGGAACCAGCGGCACTGTAGGAGAGCTGGCTCCCACCAGTATGCTATGTCATACCCGATACGCGCACTGATGGCAGCGGGGGAGAATTGCAGCGCTCCGGAGAAGCCGAGATCATGTAGCTGCTCAGGTAGACCTCATGTCTACGTGGCTAGCAGACACGTAGCACAACATTACGTGTCCATCCTTGTCAAAGACTGGGCGCCACGGGATTCAGTCCCGCTGCCATGGCAGTGAGCATGTTACCTTGCGTACGGATGTGCATATTTCCGAGGTTCAGCAATAGAGAGTTTCCCTCCGTTCGAAAGTCACCCAAAATGTAATACACGACATAGCTCACATACTTCGAAAGACCCACCTCGGCGATCTTGGTAGTTGCGATCCTATTCACTCAAGTGCGCGATTTTCCTTGCGATGATGACATCGCTCCTGATACTACGGTACACTCATCGCGCGGAGCACCGTGGAGATACACGTCCAACCCTGAAACTTGTTGTCAGCAATGAAGTGAAGTCTGGGTCCTCCCGCTTCCCGCCAGCTGGCAAGCGACGAAGTGCAATCCGCTTACGTTGATCTTCGCGGATCCTTCCAATACTTCGCCGGTTCGCGTCTGACGCCTTACCGTACCCTCCCTACCTCGCTTCGAAGCAATAAATCGTGTTCGGCAAGCTGCATGGCGGCTGCCGGGGGCCGAGAGACGTAAATTACTGTTGGTATGAAACGCGGGATGGCGCTGAGGGCATGATGACAGGCCGGGGAGGTACAGTACTGTAGTCAACGGCTACAGTAATCATAATCCAGCGTTAGAGCCGTGTAGGCGTGCGTTCCGTGTGTCAGACGCAGCACGAGATTGCAGGTCGTGTCCATGGATTATCTCGCAGCTGTCAGAGTCGGTACCTGTGCGATATTGGAGAAGAATAGATTGCGCGAACCGTGGGCGGCTCAGCTGCGCCTTGCTTCAATTGAAAAGAGTGAGGGCTCGCTTACGTTATGCTGATGAGTAGTCGTTATGAGTATGTCATCATGTCTAGAGCTTGAAGATCATCGGGACGCAAAAGGGGGTAGGGCTGTATTCGATGGCGCGACGGTGAGGAGTACTCGGCATCAAGTCATCCATCCCAGTCTGATCTCGATTCCGAGGAGCCCCTTGCGGTGTGGCAGTACTTCGATCATACCATCACGGTCATGATTTCGTTCCAAATCAGCGATCAGACAAATCTCACGATTCTCATTACTATCCTCGATGCCCACCAACCCACAAAACCACCAAGGAAGCGCACATTAGCGTTCCCACCTGCCACGTGGGAAAAGTGCGCCGAGCTGCAAGCCACCACCTCCACCACCTGCAGTCTGCGGAAGCCCAGACACGTGGAAGCCTCGAGACAGGGATACTGGTGGCTTGCAGATTATGCGCTGGCTGCACGGCTGCACGGGTTGGAGTCGGGTGGAGTTCGGAGGTGGACATAACGTTGAGGTTTGGAAGCGAGGCAACTGGGCCGCGCGAGATGTCGCTGAGAGAAGAGCAGAAGGAGAAGGTAGCGCAGTCACCAGCATGCTCAGGTTGCATGTCAACTTCGGCATGATCAGCAATGCTTTGGTGTCTACAGTACAGTATGACGGAGCGCGTCTCACGCAAGGGCTCGCACTCGCGTTCATTATTCCCTGCAGTTACCATCGACGCTCGCACGAGCCACGTGATGGTGCAGCGCCGCGACACGAGTCATCAATGTACTGTTCGAAACACCGCGGAAGCCTTCGAATGGCGACGAGGTACTTTTCGCCGGTGTGGGAAAGGTGATTTCGCTCTTCTCCGTGCTTCTGACATTGTTGCCGACGCCATTGCGGTCTAGACCTGCGGATGTTGGGTTATCCCGCTGCGCGACGGATGGCTTTGAACGTTTGGCCCGCAGCATGCACAGCAGCACGCCATCAGTCCGTTCAGTGCGAGGCTGCATGATTCAAGTGTAATAAGCTGACAGGCCACCAGCGCGTACATTCCACCGACACTGGTAATGTTTCAGGGTGACATCGCGCAAGGTTGTGAGCGCGAGGATGTACCGCTCGGTGCAAAGCAACAACGAGACGAGGTTTATACGATCAAAAGGGGAAAGGTGTGCTTGGCATCAGAGCCGCACACACTCCGCTCGCGAATTCTGCCCTCACGTGGTCGATCGTGGAGAGGAAGGCTGTGGCTTGCCAACCTCCTTTTAGCACGGAAATTTCGCAGTCTTCTAGCGCGATGTCTATGCGGCCACTAGAACGACAAGAAGCCTGGAGGTTTATCAGTGCGCCGGCTCCACGCTTCCTCTGCCCGGCCACGTGTGAGGTGCTGCAGTCTGCCGCCGCCACGAAATTGGTATGGTACCGTAGCCAGATCGATGGTGCGAGTTGCTGCGATGCCCAGCCCTCCCATGCACCTCGCGATAAACTCGCGGCTTGTCAGCACGTGTCGGGCCAGGATACCTTTCGGCAGATGTGGCTTTGACTCTGCTCGTAGACCCACGCGCAGAAGTCGAAGTGATCATTGCGAAACGATGTCCATGACTAAGGGGAACGCTTAGTCGTTGTCAGTCGCCGAGGCGATGAAGCGAAGGATGATCACGACTACCCGCAGTTGCCGCAGTCGGTATTCATCAGCTCACGAGCAAGGTTTCGTACCGTCGTGTTCGATCAACAGAGACTAGAGACTGATCATCAGGCCCCACCGCGACTTCGTGATGTTCGCATTGTCGGCGACATGGCAGATGTGCGGCATTGCGAAGCTGGCATCGTAGCGTTCGGAGCGCTGATGCGGGTAGCGTGCTCAGGTCGATGCGTGGCCTAGCAGCAAGTAAGGTTGTGTGACGGTGGTGCGTCTCGGAGTTGCAGGGAGAAGAGACAGCACTGCAGCAGGAGGTGCGGGCGCGGTACTGCATATATGAGCAAGCTGGCATCACCCAAGTCCCCACGGCGGCACGGCCGTGACTCCGCGACAGAGCTTTGCGTTCTACAAGCCGCTACAATTCCATGTCATTATACCCAGTGGCGAGTGATCGCCATGACATCGTGGTCGACAGACGTTGTGGGCAAGGTTAGCAGTGCCAATGGTGAGACACTGATCAGCACGCCTTGTGCCGTGGGGACTTAAGTCGTG
>JAVRRP010000650.1:0-15328 GCA_036872775.1 Oleoguttula sp. CCFEE 5521 | reverse complement strand
CCATTCGAAAATGACTGATGAAGCGGTAGAAGTTGATCTTCTCGGCGACGACAGTAAACCCTGACGTCTGCTGCAGATCCAGTCCACTAGGGCTTACCAAGTTACCGGTCGAGAGAAAATAGTCCAGCGCTTGGCCTAGATTCTCATTCGTCTTCCGGATAGTTTTCGTGAGAAAGTTCCGTTCGAAGTCTTTGCTCGTGAAAGCAGGATACTGATTCTGCCGACCCCAATCTCTTATTGCCACTCCTATTGACAGCAGCCACTCGTCTATTCGCTCTTTGATGATCATACCGTACAGTGCGCCAGGTAACAGTATCTCCTGGTTCTGCACTGCATCGGGATTGTCGATCGCACACTCGCCTTCGACCAATGCATACAGCTTACGGACCATGAAGATCAGCATGCGGAACTTGTCGCTGTCGCTCTCCTCTGTGACATCGTGCGACCCGAGATGTGGCAAGACGATCTTTCGCAAGAACTCAGTACCAACGTCATGATCACTCATGTCGTCGGGTAGGTTGAGCACAGGCCTGAACTTTGAGCCCAGGTATGCTCGAGTACTTGACCGACCAAAGAATTGATAGCCCTTGTATGTTCGCAAGAGCAACTCAACTCGATCGATCACGAATTGCTTGCTCTCCAGCTGATCCGCATCCAGTCGTCCGAGTACACCTTCATATATCTCGCGATCCGTCGTTTCAACAAGCGCCTTCAGCACCATCATGACGGGCACCAGGAACTCGTTTTTCCTCCACGAGAATCTGAACGTCACGTTCCCGTCGCTGAGATAGTGCAACACATTCGTTTGCGATGTCTGATCCGGCCTGACCGACCGTATCTGTATCCCGTACTTCGTGTACGTGTTGCCTCTTCCCACGAATGAAGGACGGATGATCGCCATCGGATAGTTCCGTCTGTTCACTACCAGCATTCGTATAAGCTTCTCAATACCATTGACCACGAAGTATCCTCCCAGCTCCTCTGTCTCTTCTCGTCGGTCGATCAGCTGCTTGGGCGTAAGACCTTCCAGATGACAGCGATTCGAGCGCAGCATGATTGGCACGTAACCAAAGTCCCGCACACTCTCCTTCCAAGGTCCATCGTTGACTCGGAGCTCAACACGTCCTCGAAAGCGACCTCGGTATGTGACGTGCCGTTCTCTGCACTCCACTGGCAGAATCTCGCGCTTTGTGGCTTCGACCTTGTTGGTGGGTGGCAGCTGACTGTTTTCCATGAAAACTTCTCGTACGCGAATCTGTAGTCTATTGCGAGGCTCCTCTGAGGGCTCCAGTGGATTGCCATCGAGGAAGGTCTTGGTGCCGATGTCCCTGAGGGCATGGTGAAGTTGGCCATTTGGGACGAAGATCGAGTTGTAGGACTGGACATGAGGCTCTATTGCCCGTGCTAGCGAAGGATATGCTGTTTTGTCTGCAGGTGGCTTCCGGAATAGCTTATGTCGCTTGAGGGTATCGAATTGGGTGCCCCATGTTGGCTCTGGTAACGTCGCTGAGGGTGCCATAATGTGCTGCGGCAGAGGTTGAATATCAACAATTTAAAGTACAGCGTGGTAACCCATTACTTGTATGCGCCGTGACTCCAAAACCAAATGTCATAGATGATCTCGTCTAGAACCCACGTTTCTCGTCCAAACTTTTGTCAAGCTCTCAGAAATTCTTCGGGCTTTCAGATGCCGAAGTATCGATAAGGCTCGGCCTCTGCCGCCTCCCGCAGGTCGCATGCCTGCACCTTCCATCACTTCGCCAAGCCTTGACGATATTGGGACTGTGCAACGGCGACGTGACCTCGTGCTCCGCCAACCTGTTCCGTGTGTACGAGAGGTCATGCAACGCCATCTTGTCTTACCTGGCGGCGGCAACACAGCACGATCGGGACAGAGGCGGCGGCTACGGACCGGACTCGGCTCGTGCAGCGATCACCAGAACAAGCGACAGCGTTTCAGATCTGTGCCACTTTTCTTTCGCGCGCGTTTCGCTGCCGACCGGGGTGTGTACAAGACGTGCGTGAAGTGATGGTGAGTTTCTGGAGTATGTGACCTTCACCTCTCAGGTCACTGAAGACAGGTCTCCAAGCTATCGCATCTTTACCCGTTCGGTAGCTCACAGGACCAATTCCTCCCCCGCGGATCCGGTCGAACCGCCCCGCACATCCACCTGCAGTTCGCCAACACCCGTCAAGCGCGCCATTCCAAAACCCTTCCAGTCCACTCGTTGCCATCTGCATTCAATCACCAAACCAGGGAACCTTGCCTGCAACGTTCCATCAAGACCGTGCTAGTTATTACTTGCAGTGGTTTCGACCGGGCGCGCACCGTACCTTCTTTCCCGGCGACTGCGAGACCCACTGCTACGAGAGGCGCAGTAGCTTTTGCCAGTGCATCAACCTACCAAGCAGCCGACTAGAGCGGATATACTGTATCGTTGCGCAGGATGGCGGGTCTCTTCAAGCGGTTGTATGATTGGCTGCTGAGCCTGTTCTGGTATGTGTTCTCTTGATAGATTCATGAGTGGCGGTGAAGGCCGACTGAGTCGCTGCCTGAACTTGCTTTGTCGGATAACAGAAATCGGTCTATACCGTCCAACGGAGGCTACGTGCCGTATACTGATGGTATCGCAGGGCTACCGAGTTGGACATCACCATGATCGGTCTGCAGAATGCCGGGAAGACCTCGCTGTTGCGCGTACTCGCGGTAAGCCATCCCGATAACTCAGCGACCCTTCTGCCCATCATGCTGATTTCCAACGCAGGGCGGCGAGTTCACCATTGAGTATGTTGTCGTGCATATGGTCGCTTTACGTGTTGCGCGCTGACGAGATCACCAGCTCGATACCGACAGTAGGTTTCAATATGAAGCGAGTCCAGAAGGGCCATGTCACACTCAAGTGGTAAGGATCGTGTTCGCTTTGTAGTCCATGCAAAGGCTTCGCTTCGGTCGTGCAGTACTGACTGTACACAGCTGGGATCTTGGCGGCCAGCCTCGCTTTCGATCGATGTGGGAGCGATATTGCCGCGGCGTGAATGCCATCGTGTGAGTCGCTCCGCTTCCTTCTCCGCATCCATGTGCTCACCTGGCAGGTATATCGTCGACTCTGCAGACAAAGAGGCGCTTCCGGTCGCCAAAGAAGAGCTCCACATCCTCCTGGAGAAACCAGCCATGGAAGGCATCCCACTCCTCGTCCTCGGGAACAAGTCCGACATCCCAGGCCATCTCAACGTCGACCAAATCATCGAGGCTTTGGGTCTGAAGCGGGTGACCCATCGAGAGGTATCCTGCTACGGTATCAGTGCCAAGGAAGAGACTAACCTTGATGCTGTGCTGCAATGGCTCATCAAAAGAGCTAGCAAGTGAGCGTGTGAACTCTTGCAGTCTACGAGAACCACGGCACCATACGATGCCACGACCGCATAGCGATCTGACTTTCCTACAGCAGCCACGTTACCTGAAATGACACTGAATGACAGCGCGGAGAGCTGCGTGCCAGCGATGGCTAGAGGGAGCTCTGGATCTCTTTTGTCATGCTTTTACGATCAGTGGGTGGCATGCATCTTTCGACGGTAGATTGGGCGGTCTCTGCTGGTGTGACGAGAAGAGACTCGAGGCAGGAAGTCTGTATGATGAGCATATGAGTACAGTCACAATGCTGCCCCATGAAAGATCGTCGTTGGGCCAGTCTCATTCCAAGAAGTCCATGTGCGTCCAGTGGTGGATCTCACTCGAGCGTGAATTCGTCGCCAGGAGTGCGCTTCTGTCAGATCCTCTGATCAACGTCTCTCGTTGCTCGACCTGATCCTCATCTGGGCAAGTCAGGTTTTCGTTCACCACTACACAGCGCAAAGAGCACGAAGTGTATGAAAAACGAATGTAACACACTCCAAATTTCCTCCCAGACACCTACCTCTCGCACAGACCCAATGCCAGCGCATACCTCTCTGCCTCGCGTTCCTGCGCGATGATTGGCTGTGTTTTTTACCAGCGCATGCACGCTGAGCTGGCAGTCGCAAGCAGCTGCTTTGAGCCTAGCGAGGGAAGTGGAGAGACTAGGTTGCGTGAGAGTGCCGAGCCAGGATCTCGCCGAGAGATCCTTGCTGCGAAGTTTGGGTTTGGGGAACGTCATCTTGAAGATCGCTGTGGCGGAGATGTAGAGCTTGTGCGATGGAATCAACCTCACCTCAATGTCGCTGCAAGGCTTGTGGGATTACCGCGCAATTCAAGCGAATACGCTCCCAGGGCCTGAACCTCATGACAATTACGCCTCGCAAAATCAGCTCGGGAAAGACTAGAGTTTGCGAGACCGCGTGCTCGCGCTGATTTGATGTGTGGCTGAGTGCTGCGCATCCAAGTGACGCCAAGTAAATACTCCATCACCGCGTCATCTGGCCTACAAAGACTTGACCGTTTGCCATCTACAGCATTCCCTACCATCCTCACCTGCGAATCGCTACTGCACAGTTTGTCGAGCGCACTTGACCGCGACCTACTTTACTGTTGTGCGACAGCCTGCAACCGACCACATATTCGAAGATCGGGCCCTGCGCCGGACCACCGCCAGAATGCCTGCGATTCTTTCTGCTAGGCAGACCAACACTAACAACAAGTAAGATACTCCATGCTCCTGGGGGAATAGCACCGCAAAGCCCATCTGCGACGCGCGCAGTCGCAGTCATGACGCAGGCCGCTTTAGCCTCTGTCCAGCGCAGGTGAACCTCACAACATCACCTACTGACTGTGTCTAGCAACTGCTACTACGATGCCTACGGTCGAACCCGATGCTCAAACAGCGCTTGGAGCAATTGGGCCCGCTGGCTGGTCCTCGCTCTAATCATCCTGGGCGCCTTCTTCATCTTCTTCGTCTTCTCGTAAGTTTGCGTTCCGATACTCCTGTGACAGTCAAGATGACTGACATATTTCCACAGCTGCATCACCGCCCGCCGCCGCCGCAAGAACGGCAACGCTCCCTACCGTGGCACCGGCTGGACCCTCGGCCGCACACCTGCTGGCCACGCTCCGGCGCAATATAACAGCGCAGCGCCGCAGTACGGGAACCAGCAGACCCAGCAGCCGTACTACAACAACAGCAACAATCCTCCTCCAGCTTATGGCCAAGGCGCGAACGCTGGGTACTACGGGAACAACAACAACCACCCCATCGAGCTGCAGCAGCCTCAGCAGGCGTACGGAGGTGCGTACGCGCCGCCTAAGGGGCCGCCACCAGTCGTGAGGTAAAGACGGCGGAGAGATAGGCGGGGTGTACGATAGGATCATGATACCAATGGGTAAGGTGGTGACGGATGAGAGCCATGGTTGGAGTTCACGCTGGGGGCTGTAGGGAAATAGTAGAGTATTGAGTAATGCGATCAATTTCGATTCCTCTATTGATTCATATTGCCCACATGACCACTGATTGCCGCTTCACACACTGGCTCGTCCTGAAATCTACTGGTGCATCGATTGCTGCAGGGATGGTTATTCACGAGCTCGAGCAGCTGAAGGTTGCGCAAGCAGCGCGGCTCGTTAATTAAGGTCGGTCAGGAATTGACAGATCCGGGTCACAGCAAACCCCGTGGAACGAAAGCGAGGCCATCGGAAGCGGGCATCGACCGACGACAGTCAGCACGGGCGAGACCGTCGCTCTGTTCGTGGCGAAGCATCCTCACGCCAAGCTTTCCGAGTCCGTTTCACCTCACCTTCCCATTGTTCACCCCAGAGTCCAGCTTGCTTCTCGGCTGGCGTTTCGCCGACGTTCCGCATCATATGTTCCGTTCGCCCCGGGACGTTCGTTGCTTCGCCTCCCTACTCCCAGCGATGGCAGCGGTTCTGCCACTGCAAAGCTGCCTTGCAACGCACTGGTCTTGTAGCCGCATCATAATAGATGCGTAATCGGGTCAGAGTGCCTCGCCTCGACGATCGTGAGGTCAAGTACATCTCCCAGCCGTTCCCCGTCTCCATCGTCAATGTTCACCTCACCTGGCGTTGCAATGCACCTCAGTCCATCCTAGCTCTACTGCAAACGGTCCTTCGCACATTGTTCCAGCAAGCAAGACTCGATCCACCACTGATCGGAAGGAATCGCCTTTCCTGTTAACCTGAAGGACCAAATCCTACGTTGCGATCTCACAGGCTCCGTCTCGCTCGGCTTGGAGACTCGAAGTAACCCGCGAACAGACGCAGATCTTGCACTCCTCATTGAGCTAGTACAACAATCGACTCGACCTCAGATGATGGATCAAGACACGAAGATTCAGCTTATCTTCGGAGTCATTGCAAGCATACTGGCATTGGTCGCAATCTACTTTGCCAAACGTAGCTACTGCCGTACGCGATAGTCTAAGCACCATGTTGGAAGACTGCACTGACAAGTAGCTACGGTTGCAGGTCGACAACATGCTCCAGTGCTTCCGTGCCACAGCAGCAACCAGCAGAGCCAGCGATGCCGACGTTTGCGACGAACGATGTACATGATCGAGGACGTTGAATTACATGGATGGCCGGATCAAAGAGCACCGCCGTCTGCTCGGGTGCTTGAATTTCGGTAGCGCAGCATGTGTGGGCATGCAATCTTTCAGGGTTGTGGGTAGCATCATACGGCAAATATTATCATATGGCACATTCGAGAAGGTCGACCGACATGGCTTCATTTGAAGTGCTGCAAGCCGAGCGGTTTGAAGCAGTCCATTTATTCTTCGGTGTCTAGCCACACGTAATCGAGGATTCCAATTCGTTCTGAACGAAACCGCGCCAGGTCAATAGGTTCAGACGTTGCTGGTGCATCTAACCCGTATATAGACTTTTCAATGGCCATCGAAACTCCGACTTGACATGAGGACGGAGGCTCCCGAAGGCGGAGTACTTCAAACGTCTTCAAAAGCGCTTCATTATCATGCCGCTATGAAATGCCTATGTCCCAACTTATCATGCGATGCACCTCGCATGTTGCTCCCACTTCCATTGAGCCCAGTCCAGAACGCCCGAAATGTCCGCTGTTGCTAGTAAACTCAAGAATCCTTGCTCAGTCCTTGTTGACGACCCTCAAACTTCTCCTTGGGTTCAGCAGCACTCCCACAAAAGTCGGCTCCCTCCCACCCAACAGGTCCTCATCTTCGCTGCTCTCCCGGCGCAAACTCTGATACCCTGCTCCACTCCCGCCGCCGCTGTTGCCCTGCCCCACAAGCGTCTGCGGCTGACTCGAGTACTTACTCCCGCTCTCCACTCTGCTCGCCTCTTCGGAGTTCTTATAGTAGCCTCCCATATCCATACGTCGGCGGTCCGAAGAAGACTTCGATGCTTGATCCGAAGCCAGAAGGCCAGGGATGGCGGGCATCTTCTCACCACGTGCCTGGCGTTGCGCCATCTCGACGTGGTGTTTGTAGAGCGCAAGCTGCTTGCGGTAGACGTATGTGCAGAACAGCAAGTAGCACACAGCAATGAACAGTAGCCCGGCGATCACACCCGCGACGATAGCGGCGATGTTGGGTCCGGACTTTCTGTTGTTCGCGGCCTGGCCGGAAGTCGGCGACCCGGGAGCAGCAGTCTCGGTCACGGTCGCGCCAGAGGAGTCAGTGACCGTGTAGGTGATTGGCTTGCCTGTTGCCATTGGACCTGCGGTTGCGGAGGCAGCGGGCGTGGTGATCGTTGCACCACCTGTGGGACCGCCGCCGATGACTGAGATCACGGCTGCGGGGACAGAGTATCCATAGGAGCCTTCTAGACCGCCTTGTGAGCTACCGTTGTAGAGTTGCGCGGCTTGTTGGTTGAAAGGATTGTTGGCGCCTGTCGAGACAAAAGACGAGGCGGAAGGAGAGGATGAGTCGGCTGCAACAGTACCGGATGCGCCGGCAGATGCAGCGCTGGAGGTGTCGGAGCCAGATGCTGAGCCGGCGCTGATCGCTGTGTACTTCTGCACCCACTCAAGGTTGCTCATGTCAAAGACGTAGATACCGGGGCTTTCGCAGGTGAGCTGAGTGCCTACGTAGCCGCCTACCATGACCATCTGGCCGTTCCAGACGTTGCAGGTGTGTCCACTGCGGCCGTATGGGACGGATTGCTTACTCATGTCGACTTGGATCCAGGTGAATGATGGAATTGTCAGAATCCACATATCGTCGAACTGGGTCTGGTTGCCATAAGGGATCAGGTTCTGACCGCCGAACATGTAGATGTTGTAGCTACTGCCGTCTGGCGCAGCTACGACGCCGGCGCACGGGTTCACGCGCATCGTGGGTGTAGGACCAGCGGTGGACTGCTTGTACCACTCGCTCGTGGCAATGTCGTAGACATCGACATTGTTCATTTGGGTCTGTGGCGTGAAGTCAGTACATGCTCTTTGCCCCTAGGTTAGCATGCGCTTACATAGGTCTGATTCGTGCCACCAGCCATGGCGATGAGGATGCCCTCGTCACCAAAGCCAGGCACGTACACCAATATCCCGTCAGCACGGTCAGTGAAACCAGCCTTCGACTGCAGACCGCCCTCGGTGACATTACGGTAGTTCCCGTCAGTGCCAGCAGTCTGTCCGTTGCTCAACGCATCGACTTGTGGGTTAGCTCGCTCCGGAAAGGTGAACTCGAGAAGCGACTGCAGGTACTGTCGCGGTATGTAGTTCGCCCAACTTTGTGTGGTGTACTCGTCCAGGTGCCCACCGAAGTAGAAACCCCGACCCAGCGACGGAACGCTGATGGATGCACCTTCTGATGCGCCTTGCACCGGGTCATTGTTGCTCGGTGCACTCTTGCCACTGGAAGTCATAGGGTTGCTGTGCTCGATCCACTGCTGATCTGGTATGCTGTACTCCCACGTGGCGTATGGTCCCGGCTTAACAATAGGCTTCCACGAAACTTGACCGCCATACAGGAATAGAGATTCGTGCGAACTCCAGAGAGTACCGAGAGCCACGGCAGGCGGTCCAGATGGTTGCGGTAGTCCAGTCAACGACGGTGTTCCGATATCCCACGACTTCGTTAGGTCAAGTGTAAGGAAATCGTTGTTCCATGTGTTCTCTGTCTGTCCCTCTTGTGTCGAAGCCTGTCCGCCATACAAGTATAGCGTTCCGTTCACCACTGCCGACTGTTGCGCCCATCTGAAGCAGACATCTGTCGGACTATCGTCTCGTCTCGACAGGTCCACTCCGGTGTGTGAACGCGCTGTCACTGGTATCACACCTGCATCGACAGGCTGTACAGGAAGAGCGCCTTGACCGAGGAAGCCAGCACTTTGCAGTATCGGGAAGGCGAGCGCAAGGACGAACGCCAGACCACCGAGTCGATACATGAGTGCGGTGCTGCTTAGTGGCGATGCGCTAGGCACTCTCCGACTTGTGTGTGCAGTCTCGGGATACCGTTCGATAACGTGCACTTCGTCTTTGCTCCTAAACCTTACAGTGGATGGCCTATCCTTCTTGCTCGAACTTTCCGCAGTCGCAGTCGGCACTTCAGTCGCAACGTCGTCCAGCAGTCCAGTCTCGCGGAAAACAGAGCGTCGACGCTGATGCGCGGGATCCGCCATTGTCTTATCATTCGCGCTTGGACGATATGCAATGACTGATATATGCCAGCGCGCACAACACGAACAACGGACCCAGGCCGGGATGAACGAGCGAATGGATATTGTGGCTTGACATGCCTACGTCAATCCCATCAGGCGCGTGCTGGGCTAGTATATACGGCACCCTGCCGTTATAGGTACGCGACAAGGGTACGTGGATCGGATATCCCGCTGTGAACACCGCGTTGAGATCGCTGCAGGTACCGCAGTACTGTAAAAGTCTTTTGTGCTGTCAAATGAAGTCTTGCGAAAGGCTGTCAATTGCGTAGCAGGAAAAGCGGTAGTGATGGAACGCCGACGTGAAGGGGACGGTTGAGAGTATGACAAACCGTTGATGATCTCGACATGCCTCGCCTCGTCGCACAGATGACATGCCGTTCGAAGATCACCATCTACCAAGGAAGACTCGTTAAGCGAGTCCAGTTGATGATCATTCGCTTCGTCGGCAGCTGCTGGATGACGTTCGAGGGAGACAGCCCAAGGTTCATTAGACTGAAGCCAATCTCGATGCAGGGCCTGTCACCGCGTGGGAGCCAACCTTGGCGTGGAGTTTAACTGTTTGCACCGCATTTGGCACATTCGCAACACCGGCTACACCCAGCACTCACAGTGGTAAACTCACTCCCTTGGCATAGCCCAACACACTGGCATGTCAACGCAAGCTTCGCTCGCAAGCTCAATCGGTGTTGAGTGCTAGGCAGCGGTAAGTCAAGAGCAGTGAACGGCACCACCCAACTCGGACGCGTTCAACACGCGCCTGCTCTGAAGAATATCTCTTATATCTTGCGCACCCATCGCAGAGCAGTCCGCAATCATGGCTACCACGGTCATACGGGTCCCGTTCATGCCGACAGCGCCCGAGGCTCTTGCATGGTCTGCGGAGAACCTCATCGTGGTCGGGGCTGGCGAGACGCTGTGCATCCTCGTACCTCGTCAGAAGGGCACGTGGGATGTTATAAGCCGACCTGCCAGCTTCTTCACTGTAGAGGAGATCATCCCCATGGACGCCGGTATGGGCTCAGATATGTGGTCACTGGGCGAGGAGCAGTCTCAACGACACATTGTTTCTTTGGCCTGGTCTCCACCCGGTATAGCCAAATTCGAGACCTGTGCTCTGGCTGTACTGCATTCGAACCATGTCTTGACCATCTGGGAATGCACAGGTCGCCCTCATGACAGTACCCAGTGGAACCGATGTCTGTTAATTAACCATGTCATCCAAGCACTGTATCGGCAGGAGAATGGCAAGGATCTGTCGAATGGCAGCTCAGAGCGGCTGCAGGTTTCGCAAAGAATAAGTGCTTTCGCATGGGCGTCGAAGATGCGCGATCCTGGCGTGAGCATGGCTCACCCGAGCCAGACTGGTCAGCTCATGGCTGTAGGGACTGGGAGAGGCGACCTACTGGTTGTCGAGATTCACTCACCTCATGATTTATTCGACTTCTCAGAGAGCGAATGGAGCGTCAAGATCTTGCACCGCATCTCTGCGAGTACCATCGGTGCGGCCCGCCAAGCTGAGAGCCACAGCGGACAACGCGAAGCTGACGTGAGGGTATCACATATTGCATGGAGTGATTGGGCAGTGGGATCGAAGGACTCAAGCGACATGTACAGCCATCTGGCCTTCATCGCTGACGGTGTCCTACACACAGCGCGTGTCCGAGCGAGTGGCAAAGCAGAATCGTACGCAACTCTGGACAGTGATATCGTGGGCGCGCTACCCGTTCCAAACACTTTCCCTGTCACCGGACCACTGCAATTCTTACCGAAGACGAACACGGCAGTCTTCTTCGCAGCAGATGCGATCATTTCGGTTGATCTCGAGACAAGCGCAGTCAACACCCATGATCTCGATGGCAGGTGGGACAGCATCACCGGCATAGCGCAGACAACAGATTCAGAAGGTACAAATCACCTGCATTTCACCTCCCACCTGTCGACATCTTCGTCTAAGACGTGCCATCTTTCTGGTGACTTGCTCACTACGTCACCTTACAAACCACAATGGCGCCAAGCTGTCAATGAGAGCATTTCCCGATTCAACATCGCCCACGGCCTGGGACGACACGTGCAGGACATTGTCTGCGGCATCGCTTCGTCGGCTTCGCGCGATCTTGTAGCGGTCTGTGTCGTCTGCGAGCCGGACAGCAGTCCCGCGCACTTCATCACCTCCATGGAAGCGTGCGATGTCAGCATCACCCGGGAGTGCGATCTCACGCCGGACTTGTGCAGCGACTCGGCTGAGATACTGCTATTCAGTATGCGGCAGCAAGGTAGTGAAGCCACCGAGAGACTCATCAAACACTTTGCAGCGCCCGAGTCAAGTTCGATGCTGGAGACCACCACGGCCAGCTCTGCAAATGAGGCTGCCATTCAACGCATCAAGAAGGAACTCATCGATACTCCTCTCCAGACACGTGCTCGCTTCGAGCGTCTCGCAGGTTTGGCCGGAGGAATCCGACCTCATCCACATCTCCCGAGATCCGACTATAATCATAACATTAAAGTCATACTAGATGTAGCCTCTAATCTCCCTCAGCCTGCCAATGGCACACATTCGTCTCGCATGCTCTACTCACTGCAAGTCGTCAAGTCAAAGCTTGCCGAAGACAGCACGGCAGATCTGGTCTCGCAAGAGAAATGCATCGTCTGTTCGCAAGACTTACCATTCGAGAGCCTCTTCTGGTCGCGATGCCCCTCAGGTCATCAATACTCTCGCTGTGCTCTCACCTTCCTCTCCATACAGGAGCCTGGACAGAGCAAGCGGTGTAGACTTTGCGATGCGCAGTCCCTGAACGAGTACGCTTTGCTGAAGCCTGATAAGACTGCGGGACAGTCTGACGTATCGGACGAGGACTTTGCTAGGGTACTCTTCACGGCTTGCAACAAGTGTCTGTACTGCGGCGGCAAGTTCGTCGCATGAAGATAATGCAGATGCCTATGTGGATACCCGAAATGAGTGGGTTGAAACGCTGTCAGGCAGAGCATCGGATGGAAAGCTTGGCGGTAATCTTGATGCATTCCTTGCGATTTGTTATGAGCATGCTCGTATGGCGCACCTCGAACTACGGAGGTCATCACAATTCGTAGCAACGCAAGGTTGGCGCGAGTCAAGGGCAAGGCAGAAGGAGCAAGTCAGGTACTGGAGATAGTACCACCTCGATATCCGCTCGTTGGCGACTCGGTGATCGGCCAGCCAGCGTGAGGTCTGGAAGTCGACCCACACATCGCCTACATACCATTGCTTCAGATCAGCCAAGCTGTTGCTATGGGAAGCCAGACACTCCCACAGGCCCACGAATCCGGTGTCAGGCTCGCAGACTCTCCGCGACGATCACCTCGAATTACTCACGCCGTAAAAAGTCCTGTGCGAGGTGTTCGACCTGAGATGCACATGGAGTCGCTAGCCAGCCATGCCGACTTCGGGAACCGTACTACCGACTTCTTCGACCATAGTAGTAGCGACGGGGATGCAGAGGACGGCTTGACTGGCATTGAGCATCGCAAAGGCGACGAGCCACGGCGTACTGAGCGTGGCCGATCATCGCAACCTGAGAGCGATGGCTACTTGCAACTCTCACCTGCGCGGGAGCCGGCGCTGCCTGTCGACACGAGTCGCTTCTCCGTCGACACGCCCAGTACCGACTTCAATGGGTCTGTCGATGAGCTCCTACCAGACCATCCAAGTAGTCCGCCGGAAAGGAGGTCAGCCAGGCTGTCACGGCTTTCTGCGCTTCGAGGCGATCGACCGCGAAGCTCGCTTATTCAGGAGCCGCGGTCTGTACCGGACCTTGAGCCAGCGTATCGATCATCCTCAGTCATACCTGTATCGCCGCCTGCACCAGTCACAGCAACGCAGTCAGCTACAGATGTGCGTGAGCGTGTCTTGTCGGCGCATGCGATCGCACACGAGATCACCCTGCACTCGCTGATGCGCGATGAGGAAGCGCTCGATCGAACGTTGCAATCCTTCACGCCCATGCACCCGGGCGATCGTGGCTCATTGCTGCCGGCTTCGCTGCGCTTCAACCAGAGTCCAGTCAGTGCCACGGATCCGAGAAGTCCGGGCGCCCTGCGCAAGATCTCTGTGCCAAGTCATCCGGCCTCGCCACTCCCAACAACTAAATCGAAGTCTTCCACGAAGCACGTCCAAGTACTACCGCCTCACATCGACACCACTGTATCGCCAAGCTCCCTTCCTGACCACATGGTCCGCACGCCATACCCCTCCAGCAGTCCCGAAAGCGAGCGCCATCCTGAGATCAACCCCATAGCATCTCTCAATCCTCCCACCGAATCCGGGCGGGAAACAATTCTCAACCTCAGCCTCCGCCGCTCCGCCACACGACGTGTCATAAGCCGCCATCGCCGCCGCCACACTACTCTCGTCCTCCCCTCAACAAGCCCAGTCCACTACCCACCCAACATTCCAACAGCGAAATCCCCAAGTAAACCCAAAGAATACGACGACGAGTCCCTCTTCCTCTCCCTTCGCAGCTCATACGCCCAGCTTCTTGGTCCCTATCGCTACGTCTACCCCTTCCAGCTCACGCAGATCATCGTCGTCGGGCCCTCCTCCCGCCTCGCGGATACAGGCTACGGCTGGATCGCGCCACCACAAAGTTTTGCCTCCCAGAAAGCTGACAGCCGAAGCACGTCAGAGGAGAAGCTGCTGGCGCAGTTCAGGCGGCCGAAATTGGGCAGAAGGCGGTTTGCCTTTGTGCAATGGGCGCATCGGCTTGCGAATGCGGAGCCGGGGTATATGGAGGCGTCGATGAGTGATGTTGATGCGCCTGGAACGGAGGGGCTGGAGTTCCTTATTTCATGGGCTGTGGGGAAGATTGTGGGCGTGTTGGTAGTGGTGTTCCTGCTGGCTATGGCGGCGACAGCGTGCTGGGTGATGCTGGGGAGAAGTGGAGCGCTCCCCGGCGGCGATGCCGGATATAGAGGGGCGGGGGATCGTGTCGCTGGTGGCGTAGCGATGGGCATCGCTGTACTGCTCGGAGGCGTGACTGTCATGGGAGCCTGGCTGGGCGTTTGTTGGTATGTGGTGTGAGCGTATTCGCATCCTGTCAAGAAGTTTCAAAGTCGACGTTTCGGCTTCCCAGATTTAAATCAGTCCAGTCCAAATAGCTTTCCAGCAACAGGCATCCACTCTCCTTCCCACCTCTTCTCGCCCTCCCTCACCGCACCCTCTTTTAATTTCGCCAGTCCCGTGTCCCCACCTTTGCCAAACAGTTCTACCAATATCCTCACCAGTCCTTCTTCACTTTCAAATCCCCTCCCATTGTCGCCTTCCCTCACGAGCTCGCCCCAAGCCTCGAACTTGCTCCACCCCGCTACTGGAAGTCCAGCACCGAACATGTCCACAACCTTCATTGGGAGATCAACGCCTGACGAGGAAGTATGGAGAGAGATGCCGAGATCAGCGGAGCCGAGCAAGGAGGCGTAGTCGGCGAGCGTGAGCCAGGCTGTCAAGATGTTAACATTGGGGAGCTGGTTCGTTTCGTTGAGATTGGCGATCCGCAAGAGGTAGTGTGCTTTCTGCGGACCTTTGCCAGTAATGATAAGCAAGATCTTGGGGAGCGATACGGTTAGTGAGAGCTTGGCGTATTTCACGAGCGCACCCAGAAGCAGTGAGAAGTCCTCGTCTGCTGTCCAGGAGGTCGATGAGACTAGCAGACGAGTCTTTTTGGCCAATACGTCGGCGGCGTGAGCCGAGGTCTCGGGAAGTTTGTGTAGGAAGTAGGTTCGTTGTAGGGCTGATAGAGG
>JAVRRP010000649.1:0-15339 GCA_036872775.1 Oleoguttula sp. CCFEE 5521 | reverse complement strand
CTTCGTCGATGTAGTCGTTCGCAGCCAGCAATGGGGACATCACGGTGTCGGCGCCCTTTTGATAGAACACGATGTCCTCGCCGGGCTGAGTAAGGCTGGTGTAGAAACGGACGATGATTCCCATGCGCTTACTGTCGGAGGTGAACGGAAAGATGTTCAGGATCTCGACTTTCACTACCGGCGCGCCAGCGAAGTGTAGCGTCATGGTCCGGCGATCTCGATGCGCAAGTCTGAGGCCTACAGCTTCAGTCCATTGCACTATGGCAATTTCGTCGGGGGAGGAGGCTTGGTAGGAAGTCCTCCTCTCGCCGTCTGCGGTCTCGTCGATCGTAGGCGTAACGTTGTGGCAAATCGCTAATGCCAGCACCAGATCCCTGACCTTCACACCAATCTCCCTCCTTGTCCTGGTCGCGTTTGCAAGTCCGCCGTAGCCGCTTGAAGGCGTCCATAAAGCCCCATCTGCCGCGCCTTCCTCTTTTGCAAAAGCAAGCCGCACGAACTCCCTCACTTCGTCCAAAGCCTCGCCACCATAACTACCACTGCCCACATGCACTTTCCTCAACTCCATCTCGTTCCTCGTCAGCGTTCCCGTCTTGTCTGTGAGCAGATACTCGATCCTTCCAAGATCCTCCGGAATCGTACTAGTCCTCACAACCGTCCCTGGGATTCCTTGGTCCCGGTGGATCAAATACGCGTACACCGACTTCGCCATATCCAGATTCACCCGCAGACTTATCGGCACGATGGTGCTGAACAAGATCAAGAACCGCATGACAGAAACATACCACGGTCGCTCTTCTTCGTCGTTCTCGAAGCGTTGTAGCGCTACGAGGAGGAGTGACAGCGCGGCTGTGAGGATGCAGAGGATCTTGACTAGCGAGTTGATCTCTAGCTCTAGCAGCCCGATCTTCGAGCGCGAGGAGGCTGTCGACAGTGCTGCGCGCGTCTGCGGACCGGTGTACAGGACTACCGCATGGACTTTGGTGCTGGACGCGAGCACTGTGTTGGCCCAGGCGGTGTTGTCGATTGCAAGTGGCGCCGAGGCGGTGGTGGTTGGTGCGTCTGTGGTTACTGAAGGCTGCGGATCATAGGCTGCGCTGGACTTGGGAAGAAGCTCGATGGTGCCTGCGAAATCGTTGACTCGTTTATCGGGTTTGCCGGCCGTGACGCGGAGGCGGAGGTACTCGCTGGCTGGTAGGGATTGGGTGAGTGATGCGGCAACGCGGAGCTTCCAATCTGTCTCGCCGTCCAGCTGATCGGTACGAATGAATGCTTCGCCGCCTGCATCAGGGGCGGGTTCGTTGGGCGGCATTGGCGTATGTAATTCGTCTCCTGCTTCCTCTCCGAGATCCATCAGTGCTTCCGAAGTCCTCGACGGGGCTGATGAGACATCCTCCGAGACCGCAGCATCCGTGGCAATGCTCTTGAGTATGATCACATCCGCAGGCACTCTCTGATTCTTCTCCAGCACAAGAACGTCTCCCACGGCCAGGTCCTTCGCACTCTTCCTCACCTCTATCACCCTCGCAGACGGCTCATTCTCAAGCCCAACAGCCTCTTCCCTCCTCTCGAGCTCCGCCGTTCTATCTCCCTTCCTCCTCTTCACACCCTTGCTCCCACTGAGGCTTCTTTCCTTCGCCGTCCCTGCTCTGCCGTGACCCTCCAAGCTGAGCACCACGTACGGCTCCTTATTCGCCTCCCCATCCCGCCGCCTCCTCATAACATCATCCCATCCCTCCTTCCCCAATGTCACAGCCAGCACAAACGCCAGCGGTGCGACATACGTGCTCAGATATCCTATCCGCAAAGCCGGCAGTACCTGCGAAAGCGCTACGAGCAGGAAGTATAAGTTTAGAAAGAGCTTGAACTCGTTCCAGAGAGTGACTGGAAGGAAGGAGATGGGAGTGTATTTGGCGTTGGAGATGGCGTTGGCGGGATACGGTGTGAGCTGGCGAGACCCGACTTGGATGGTCCTGTTCGTAGCGGTAGAGTCTTCGGACGTCTCGTTGGCAAGAGCGATCGCATTGTGGCGTTTGCTGAAAGGCAGCAGTCTCCTCAGTCGTGCCTTCCAGCTTCTGGATCGCGCCTCAGCATCCAGATCCAGCAGCGACCCTCTCCTCAGGCTACCGTTCGCCAACAACGGCGCATCATCGCCAGCGTGCTCCTCCCTCTTTCCTAGTGCATCCTCGTCTGCTACCAAAGGCTCAAGATCGTCCTCCACCACCCTCTGTCTCCTTCGACCGCCATGTCTCAGATTTCGCAGCGGTATGCGGCCGGAGTAGTCAGTACTCGAGCGCGCTTGTCGGCGTGGAGGAGGAGAATGTGAGGAAGACACGGGATCGAGTTCTTCCAGATCCAAGTCAAGGTCCGAGTCCGGGTCGTTGTAGCCTTGCTCGCTGCGCTGCTGCTGCCGGTTCATGCCGCATTTGGACGGCGGAGGTGCCTAGTAGGTGTCACTCTTCTGCGCAGTCGCGTCACGTCGCGTTCAATGACACTCGAACAAGAAGTAAGGTATAAGACAAACGAGGAAGAACGAGTCGTTTAAGTCGTTACGTCGTTAGGAAAGCGAGTTCTTTGTTCAAGATTACCGCAGTAAATAGGCAACAGACAGCTGTACCCTGACATGTGAGACGAGATGACAAGCTGCGGCTTTACCCGTCCTATGAACACCATTCCATACACTAGCACCTCCTAACCCCCGTCCCATCGCCATCTGTACAGCTCTAATACCCTCCCGTTCGGATCGTCGCGATGCTTTGCCTGCCATTCTGTTGATTGCGCGCCGCTCACTTTCCTTCCCGCGCGACTCTTAGCGGCATCTCGACTCCCTTCCGGTCATCAAGGGATCCCTCCACCTGGCCTCCGGATTCTGACCTCAACCTCCAGAGATTATATACATGATGGAGCCAGCAGAGGATGACAGTCCTGCCTTCCCTGACTTCGGCTCCGCCTTCCCCTCTCCCATACCAACAGCTCCTTCCATATCAGAAACACCCCTATCGCTCCCGCACTCCACGCCCTCGAAACCCATACCCTCCGCATACCCGGCTCGCCCCTCAGCAGCAGAGGAAGATGATGACTTCTTCGACCGCTACCCCGGCGCCACGCCTGATAAACTCCGGAACCGTCAGCCTCCCGCGGACGTGAGACGAGCTAGCATCAGCGTGACGGAGACTGTGGATGTCAGCTCAAGGGCTGCGGGGGAGAGCGACAGGAGTTTGCAGGGCGAGACGCGGACGCTGGTTGAGGGCGAGACGGGGAGGAGGGGGAGTATCATGGTGGTGGAGAGTGTGGATGTTAGTTCGCGGGGGGCTAGGGAGGAAGAGAGGGGGATTGTTCCAGGGACGAGAACGAGCGTCGAACCCTCTGGAGAGCAGGAGTACGACGAGAAAGTGGGCGGTCAAGAGCGGGAGGCAGATGAAGAGGCGGCTGTGTTCGCGCCGGATGAGAGTGCGGAGGCTCAGGCGCAACATTTGGAAGAGGTGATGCCTAGTGCGACGCTTGGAGTGCAGGCAGTCATCACGTCTGAGGAGGATATGGCGGACGAGAAGGCGAGATCGCTCACTTCGGACACAGAAGCGCATCCTCCGGAAGAACACTACGAGCATCAAGGCGAGATCACGGAGCTGGAAGAGGCGCTTGATGAGAGTGTCGCGGCACCATTGATGGACGACGAGGAGCCCGCTCCTACTGTTGTCAGCCGGACAGCGACAATGCAGGAGCCCGAAGGAGAGCTACTTGAAGACGACTCGGACGAGGAGAACGTGGTTTCGAGACCACCGCCACAGCCCCTGCAGCCTGCACATGCAGTGGCGGAGAGGTCGTTCACATCGAACTTCACGGACTTGCCTCGAGCGAATCATGAGCTCAAGGGAACGTCAGAGCCGATGCAAGCTCCGATCGATGAAGAATGGCCTGCAGCAGGTGACGATAAGACATTTGGTGAACTTCTAGACACTGAAGAGGCTCAAGTCCGTGAGGCTCCTAGCAATGCTCAAGCTACGTACGGCGACCAGTGGCCAGAGGAGGAAGCCGACAACGACTTCCTTGACAACGCTCCGCCGCAACTTCCCGAGCAGCCATGGTCGTCAGAAGGCGACGATGATACGTTTGGTCAGATCTTGGGTGACGAGCCAGACTCCCAGAGCAACGGCATCACATCTCACGACGATGCGCCTGTAGAGGAGGACCTTAGCGCAGCATGGGCGGCCGCCATGGACGACGATGAGATCTTGAACGAGGCTGAGATCGATCCTAAAGCGTTCTTCGGCGACGACGATGAGCTGCTTGACGACGAGCCGTTCCTGATGGATCTGGCACAGGACGAGCCACCGAAAGCAGTTCCAGACCAAGCGAGATCAAGTCGACCGTCCTACGCACCTGCGAACTCGCAGAACCCGATGCAACATATGTCATATGGCGCACCGAGCACACCATTCCTTGATCAGACGTCTGCGCGCTCTGGCGGTACGCCTTCTACAGGCTTGTTCGATGTGTACAACCATGCTGCGCCTGTACAGCCTCAACAACGGCCACCTATGTCGAGTGCTCAAAGCTTTGCGGATAAATCAAAGGGCGGCTACCAATCGCCGTACGACCTGCCAATGGATGTTGTCAAGCCTCGACGACGGCCGCAACAGACGTCACAACCACAGTCACGAGAATTACCCAAGCCGCCTCCGCGGACCAGCAGCTTCCATGGCGCGCCTCCTGTTCTTTCGCCTCCGAACTCGAGTCATGGTGTACCTGGCACTGCACCTCCCACGTCTGCAAGAACGACACCGAAGACAGATGCTGGATTCTTCGCGGAGCTCCCAATGGCCTCGAAGCCACGGACGAGACCGTCTGGTGCTTATACTCCGCAGCTGAGCAATATGCCGGCCCCGCCGATGCCCAATGGGCAGCACTTCCCGCCGCGAGGAGGGCCAGTACAACCACCGCAAGCACAGACAGCGTTCGGACAGCAGCCACCAACGCCACAGCAGCAACAGCCTCAGATGCTTAGTGGGCTCAGACAGCCAGAGCGAAATCCCTTGTTCCCTGATCAGCCCTCAGCTTACGCACCGCAATTCAACGAAACCCCGCCAACACCGGCATCCGGCTCAAGCTACGGTGCACCATCGCACATGCCTCTTGCCGCGCCTCCGCCTTCGACAAATCGCTTCTCGCCTGCTCCTCCGCCCAACGCTGCACCACCTGCTGCAGCGTCGAGGTACTCGCCCGCGCCTCCAGCCCAGCCGCAACAGCAGCAGCAGCACCAGCCGCCGACGAAGCCAGTGCAGCGACAGCCGTCTGCTCCAGCAGTACCGCCACCGGCAGTCAATCGCGCGCATTCGTTTGTGCCGCGGACGAGCAGTCCACTGGCTCAACATGGCAGGCCAACACCGGCCCAGTACGAGCAGCAAGATGCGCATCGGAGTATGCCGTTCTCGCCTAGTTCACCGCCAACGACGAACGGTCTGCATCTCTCGCCACAACGGAGAGAGTCGGGCAACACGAAGTACACGCCTCCCAGCACGAGCGCAGGCCCCCAAGACTCGCCCTACTCAGCCCCGCCGCAACGACCGCGTACGCAGTCACCTGGTACAGTGATGAAGACTGCGCGGATAGGCTTCACCCCACTCGAACGTCCAGGCAGCACAGGCCCTCCGTCATCAATGTACGGGTATTCTGCTCCCCACTCGACAGCCATCAAGGCTCCTGTGCACCGCAGACAGTTCTCTCGCGAGATGTCCTTCGCAATTCCACAAGACGAGCGTGCGCAAGACCCGCTCGAACGCTGGAAAGGCCACGCGATCTTCAAATGGGGTCCTTCTGGCACAGTCGTGACTAGTTTCCCGAAGCATATGCCCTTCTACGGCCACGGGGCGCCGACCATCAAGTGCACGTCTGGCGATGTCAAGCTGCAGGACGCTAAGGACGTACTGCCGCTTAGTGATCGCGATGTGAAGTTCCCCGGTCCACTACAGGCGAGGAGCAAGGGTAAGAAGAAGGAGCTCCTCGCATGGATGTCTGGCAAGATTGAGGATCTGGAAAGGGAGACGGAAGGCGCAATGCTGGACTTCAGCCTCCCTCCCGATGCCAAGAAACGTGTCGAGGAGAAGCTGGTCCTCTGGAAACTTACTCGCATCTACCTCGAGCACGACGGCGTGCTAGAAGGCACGCCCAAACTCGAGGAAGAAGTCCGCCGTATCCTGCTCCCGAACCTTGCGCAGCTAGGCCAAGTCGCCGAACTCCAATCCCCTCTCTCCGCAACCGCACAGCCCGACCCAATCGATCCTCAAACCCTCGCGCAACTCCGGCAAGCGCTCTTCGAAGGGCAGCGTGAACGTGCCGTTTGGCTGGCAGAGGAGAAGAAACTCTGGGGCCACGCGATGCTGATCGCTAGCACCATGGGTCCCGATGTGTGGAAGCAAATTGTTGGGTCTTTTGTGCGGTCGCAGGTCAAGTCTGTTGGCTCGGATGCGCGGAGTCTGGCGGCATTGTATCAGGTCTTCGCGGGGAGTGCCGACGACGTGGTTGATGAGCTTGTGCCTCCTAGTGCGAGAGCCGGGTTCAGGATGATAAGTAAGAGTGATGGAGTCGCCGCCGGGAACCCGCTTGATGGACTAGACCAGTGGCGCGAGACTCTCGCTCTGGTGACGAGCAACCGCACCCCCGGCGACGCACAATCCCTCGTCTCCCTCGGCAAGCTGCTAGCAGGCTACGACCGCGTCGAAGCAGCACACGCCTGCTTCCTTTTCGCCCGCTCCCTAGCCAAACACTCCGGCGCCGACGACCCCGAAACGCACTTCGTCCTCCTCGGCGGCAACGCCTCCACCGGCGACGCGAATCTAGACGCCATCACGCTGACGGAAATCTACGAGTACGCTTCCTCCCTCTCCTTGCCCTCGTCCGCAGCACAGTATATCCCGCACTTGCAAGCCTACAAACTCCTCCACGGCCAGCAACTCGCTGCCTACGGGCTGAAAGCTCAAGCGGAAGCGTATTGCGCGCATATTGATGCTGCGATAAGAGCCACGACGCGCCCGAGCGGGTACTATCACCAAGCTCTCGCGCAGGAGCTGATAAATTTCAACGCATTCCTGTCGCAAACCCCGCATACGAGCAGTAGTGGGAAGTTCTTCAGCAAGCCGGCTATGGATAAAGTTTCCTCTGGCGTCGGCAGCTGGCTGAGTAAATTCGTGGCTGGGGACGAGGGGGAGGGCGGAGCGAGCGGCTTGAGCTCACCGGGGCACACCGGCACGCCTGCTGAAGCAGGGCCGTTTGGCGGTGTGAATGGAGGGAGTGGGTTGATTTCGAGGAGTGCAAGTGGAGAGGAGCTGTATAATCCTATGCTTGGGAACCTGGCCTCTCCGCCGCTGTCGCTGGGCACGCCATTCCAGCATCCCGCTGCTACTAGTGCAGCGGGGAGGTATGCTCCCGGCGCTCCAGGTACGACTTCGGGGAGTCGGTATGCGCCTTCGGTGCCCTCGCAATTCGCCCCTTCGCGCTCATCGATGGACTCGGATCGCTCGGCTGAGCCGGTCCAGCAGTTTGGTGGTACATTGGGTTTACCCTCCGCTGAGCCCATACGCCCTGCTTCCGCGCGGTACGCGAGCTACGCTCCTGCGTCCGTGCAATATGAACAGCAGAGTCCGCAGCTGCTTGGTGTGCCTGGACGGCCGACGCAGCCGGAGAGGGCGCTGAGCGATTACTCTGTTCCGTACGCCAGCGGTGGTAGCGGCGTTGAGAGTAGACGCGGGAGTGCGTTCAGTGGGATTTCGACAGGGAGCTATGAGCCGAAACCCTTACTAGCTGATCAGGATGGGTTTGGGACATACACGCCTCCTGTTCAACCCATACTACCCTCGGAATCCCCGGAGCTCGAAGTCGCGACTGAGAACCCTTGTTCTCAGCCTGAGCATCCTGAAGGCGGCTCTGGTTACGCACCGCCAGAGACAGGAGGATACGAGCCTCCAGCTTACGTGCCCTACCAACCAGACCCAGAGGACGACGATGCCGCTACGTCTACAAAGGCTAAGCCGAAGCAACGCTCCATGCTCGATGACGACGCAGACGACGATATACTCTCCCGCGCCGCGGCGCTCAAATCCTCCAAACCCCCTACCTCCACCTCCTCCTCTAAATCCGCCGCCGACGTGCAAGCCGACGCCGCTTTCCGCGCCGCTGCCGAGGCAGACGCAGCTCGTGACGCGAGACCCGCTGCCGGCGGCAAGGGCTGGCTCGGCGGCTGGTTTGGCGGGAAGAACAAGGGGGAGCTTGGGGCTGGCGGGGCTTCGGCGCCAGCTGGTCCCATAAGGGCGAAGTTGGGAGAGGAGAATAGCTTTTACTTCGACAAGGACCTAGGCAAGTGGGTTAATAAGAAGGCTGGGCCTGAGGCTGCTGCTGCTGCCGTTGTGGGGACTCCGCCGCCGCCTAAGGGTATGGGGAGTAGAGGACCGAGTGGGGCTATGGGGATCGCCATGGGGCCGCCGAGTCGGGCGGCGAGTGGCGCGTCTTTACCGCCGCTGTCTTCTAGCTTCTCCTCCGCTGCTGCTGGGATGGGAGGATCGGGCAGCAGACCCCCGACGTCCTCCGGGCTGTCTTCCTCTGCGGCGCTGATGGGTACTAGTCCTGCTCTCAGCTCTGGCCCACCGAGCCGTGTCGGTACACCCGCTAGTGGGCCTGCCGGGAGGGTTGTGAGCGAGGGGTCTAGGCCGGGGAGCGGTATGAGTGGGAATGGATCGCAGGCTGGGACGTTGGAGGAGTTACTTGGGCCGGCTGGGGCAAAGAAGGGGGGGACGGTGAAGGGGAAGAAGAGGGGGGGACGGTATGTGGATGTTATGGCTGGTAAATAGAGGCTCAGAACGTGCACTAGGGGCACTGGGCTGGTCTGGGCGGTCTTGTTGTAGGATAGATTTCCGGAACTCTTGGATCCCACGGAAGGGTAATAGATATGATGCATGGGTCGCTACGTGATCTAGATCACTCTGTTGGGATAGATGAGTGAGTTCCACCTTCGGATGAGATTTCACAGTGATGTCTTGCTGTGCTGTGACGTCTCAGCACGGCCAAGTCATTGAATCGTTGACCGAGATGATTGGCAGACTCTCGTCTGCTTCTCTTCCTCAGTCCCATATATTTCACATCGTCACAGCAACGACGCGACGCATTGATCGCGGGCCGGAGGCAGTGCACTGTCGAGTCCACATGTCTGCGACCCAAGATACACAGTCAGACTTCAAGACTGCATGACAGAACTCCCACCTCGTGGCACCATCAACACTCGCCTCGGCACTGTCGAGAGCTCAAACACGATAGCCGTGACACGCGTGACCGTTCGTCGATCGGCGAATGAACTTGAGACTGCCCTTAAGATGGCCATCGCAACTGCAGTGTTTCGTCAGAGCCATATGTCAGGGAGCAGTCGCCGTCAATCTCCGTTTGCCTCCAACCCATCTGCGACACGGCCTGCGATGAGCAAACGCCGCTGCAGGGTGGGTTCACGGCACACAGTTGTTGCACGTGGTGTCGGCATCTGCATGGACGCCATTCTGATTCAGCGCGATCGAAGCAGCCAGTTACGGTCGTGAAGCGTGAGCCGTCGTGAGCGATGGCCATGCGAGAGGCTCGAAGCCGTCAATTGCCGTTATTCTAGATCCTCAAACAGAGTTTCGAGCTTATGAGCACGAAGCCTGGTGCAGCTGGGGTGCAGCTGGGGTAGAGTCGGGGGTAGAGGCATGCACTGAGACCCGATCGGTATGGGGAGGTGTATATGATGGGCTTTGCCTCTTCTCATACCTCTTGTCGAACGAAAGGCCGATTTCTCAACTGTGGTTAAAGTTGTTGGGAAAGCATTGGGCAAAATGTTCACGGCACTACATCTTGAAGGCAGCGCCTTGCTGGCGACTGTTACTACGCTTACGTGTCTTGGGTTCTTGCTGATTGGGTTTGATAATGGGCTTATGGTGAGTGGAAGTGTTCTTGGTCGGAGAGAGGGCAGGTTGACTGACTTGCGGATAGGGTGGCTTCGTCAACAGCCCGGCTTTTACGGGGACGTTTGGTATCGACACGAAGACTGATGCTGGGACGAACTTGATTGCGATCATTGTGGCCATTTATGAGGTAGGTAGCGGCCCCTATTACAAGGGCGCTCAAGACCGATCGAGAGGGCGTACTCCGGAGCGAGAACAAAGCTGACTTGGAAGTAAGATTGGTGCCTTCCTCGGAGCAGTCACCACCAGCATCATCGGCGAGGGTCTCGGTCGACGAAAGAGCATCCTCATCGGCGTTATTATCATGATCATTGGTATGTTTAGGAGTTGCAGAGCTGTCGGAGTCTTGGCAAGTACTCACCCTCGTTCACAGGCGCCATTCTTCAAGCCACCGCGTACCACGTCGCGCATATGATCGTTGCTCGAATCGTCAGTGGCATAGGCATGGGCTTTATCAACAGCACTGTGCCTGTGTTGCAGGCTGAGTTCTCGCCGAAAGCTACGCGCGGGCGTTATGTCTGCGCGCAGCTTTCGACGCTGAACTTCGGCATCATGCTGTCAGTCTGATCCCTCAATAGTACACACATTGTACCAGCTACTAACACAAGCATAGCGTGTACTGGATCGACTATGCATTTTCGACCATCTCCAAGGGCCCTGAGACGTCCTACGTGTGGCGCATTCCCACAATCTTGCAGTGCATCTTCTTGATACCGATGATCGTCATTGTCTTCCTCATCCCCGAGACACCACGCTGGCTCGCGGCTCACGACCGTAACGAGGAATGCCTAGAGGTTCTGCGCCGCATGCACAGACATAAGATGGACGACCAGACAATCAAGGCCGAGCACGAGCTGATTGTGAGGACCGTTGCACTGGAGACTGCCGCCGGCGCTGGGAGCTGGACAGATCTGTTCCGAAGCGATGGTGTGTTTTATATCTAGAGGCTTGCTCGACATCTACTGACATTGTTTCTAGTGGTTCACACTCGTCGTCGCTTCCTCATCGCCTGCGGCATCCAGATCTTCCAGCAGCTTGGTGGTATCAACGCTTTGATCTGTAAGTTCTCGAGCTCGTTCCTATCGCACGCTTGGCCATGCAGTCTACTTACACTCGTACAGACTACGCAAACACCCTCTTCCAGAGCTCCCTCGGCTTCGACGCCAACCTCTCCGGTCTTATGGCCGGTTTCCTGAATACCTGGTTCTTCCTTGCCTCCTTCATCCCCTGGTTTCTCATCGACCGTATCGGCCGCCGGCCACTTCTTCTCTCCATGATTAGCGTCATGGCCGCCGTCATGGTCGTGCAGTGCGGGCTGATCTACCAAGTCCAACACAACACCGCTATCGCCAAGTCCGCTGGCGCAGGTGCAGCAGCGATGCTCTTCATCTTCCAGGGAGCGTTCACAATCGGCTTTCAGGCCACTGTCTGGGTGTACCCATCTGAGATCCTGCCGCTCAAGGCGAGGCAGAAGGGGAGCTCGATCTCGACTGCGGCGAACTGGATTTGCAATTTCATTATTGTTTACATCACGCCACCTGCCATCAGGAACATTGGGTGGAGGACGTATATCATCTTCGCTGTGCTCAATGCTACATGGGTGCCAATCATCGTGAGTTCTCTGCGCTACATACATACTCGGACTAAGCTGACTTTGATCGCAGTATCTGTTCTTCCCCGAGACTAAGGGTATGGCACTCGAGGACGTTGACAAAATCTTTGGTAATGACGAGGTCATTGAGGCAATGCTTGCTGAGAAGCATGTTGAGATCGAGGAAGTCGAGGATCATCGCAAGGGATGAGCGGACATTGTCAAACGTCAAACGAGTCAAGTCACTCCATACTCCGTGTGAGAGATTGTTGAATTTCTTCGCATCGACCTTTCACAAGATGTGCTCCCCAGAGTTCCTCGCCCTCACATCGTCCCCTTTCTCATGTGACTAACTATGTCACATGACACCGCGTGGACCACGTGCTTCACAGCCTAACGTCGCGTTCAACCTGATTTCCTGCACACGATCATGTCAATAACTTCGAACACCCTGCCACAGACGACCTATTCAACATGCCGGTCAATGCAGATAGAGTCGATGAATTTGGCTTGTCATCCGGTGAGGAGGCAGCACTGCTCGCAGTCGATGCTGACTTCGACTTGTCCTCGGGCGACGAAGCCGCCCTTCTGGCGGTGGCGGACAACGTTTCGACGCAGGCGAACGGCAATCACACAATTCGCAAACATGCACGTAGTGCCTCGTATGGACCTGTACAGTCCGCTACGAAGACTGCGAAGCTCGACAATGACGACCAAGTCGAACTCGATCTTGCGAACAGCATTTTGCAAACCAAATTTGGGATGCAGTCATTCCGTCTAAAGCAGGCACAAGCAATTACGAGAGTGCTAAAGGGTGACAGCGCGGTAGTCGTCTTCCCGACTGGTCTGTTGAGTCAACACATGGAGTAATGCACTACTAGACTGACGGATATCAGGTGGCGGGAAGAGTCTGTGCTACCAAGTGCCTGGGGTGGCAATGCGGCACCTCGACCAACTAAAGGGTGAACGGCAAGGTCGCGGCGAGAGTGGTATCACGTTGGTAGTGTCGCCGTTGATCGCTCTCATGAAAGATCAGGTCGGCACATGGGTGATCCATAGAGATCCGGCTCATTGAAGCTGAGAAAGTTCACAGGTCGACGCATTGAAGCGACGAAACATCAGTGCGGCACGATCGGACTCCACGATACCTCGAGAGCAGTATCTGGAGACCATGGACGCTATCAAGGATGGCCGACTCGATATCCTATACTGCGCACCCGAACGCCTCAACAATGAGGGTTTCGTCAGTGCAATTGCTCACATACAGGGGGGCGTTCGGCTGCTCGCCATCGACGAAGCGCACTGCATTTCCGAATGGGTGAGTGAGCTGAGTGAGCTGAGTGTGGTTAGCCCTGTTGACACTTCACAGGGGCATGCGTTTCGCCCGGACTACTTAAAGATCGCTCGTTTCGCGAAAGAGATTCAAGCCGAACGTGTGCTATGCTTGACAGCCACAGCAACACCACAGGTCGCTGAGGATGTGTGTCGAGCGTTTGACATCCCTAAGGCTGGTCTCTTCCGTACGCCGTCTCACCGGCCGAACCTCAAGCTTATGGCGAGAACGTTCATGACGAAAGAGGAGTCCTATCCGGAGCTTATCAAGTTCTTGAAGGCTCACCCGGGACCGACAATCATCTATGTCACCCTTCAAAAGCATACGGAAGCCCTCGCAACGAGAATTGAGAGATCCGGTCTCAAGGCTCGACCCTTCCACGCTGGCATGAAGCCCGATGAGAAGGCGACTTGTCAGGATGACTTCATGGCGTCCAACAGCTTGATTATATGCGCCACGATCGCGTTCGGCATGGGTATCGACAAATCCAATATCAGGAACGTCATACACTACGATACCCCGAGAAGTCTTGAGGGCTACTCGCAGGGGATTGGCAGAGCGGGTCGTGATGGAGAGCCGAGCTTCTGCATGCTGTACCTCTGCGCAGAGGACTCCCATTTGCGGGAAAGCTTTGCGAGAGGTGATCTACCGTCGAAGAAGTCCGTCGCAGACGTCTTGGATGAAGTTTTCAATACGGTCCCAGGAACAAATAGCTGCATCGAAGCAAACCCTCGTCAGCTCAGCAAAACGTATGATATCAAAGTAGGTGTTGTTCCCCGAGCCATGGCGAAACGTGTGAGACTGACACCTTCAGGAAACGGTACTGAGAACTATCTTCGCGCAGCTTGAGCTTCGGTTCGAGCTTCTACGCGAATCGACACCGAAGTACACGAAGTACTCATGGAAAACCCATAGCAGCACAGACAGTGATACTTCACCAGCCGCACGGGCCATTCGCGGCAATGCCAGTAAGAAAGTCACCGTAACGTATCTCGACGTCGATCGCGCAGCACGCAGCGGCGGTGTGACTCGCGAAGCGATCGTGGCGAGACTACAAGGATGGAACAACAGTCGGTCCATCGAATTGAAGACTGAAGGTGTCTTGAATGTCTACCGAGTACATAAGCCTCTGCCGAAGGCCGCACATGAGCGTCGCAGCATCGCAGACTTACTCTACAGAGAGCTCGAGCTGCGCGAACAGCGCGAGCTGAGCCAAGGCGAAGCGGTCATCAGCATGATGACAGGATCCGAGTGCTTTGCCCTCGCGCTGTCCCGCCACTTTGGTGATCAGCTCGCGGGCGAACAAAGTGAGTGTGAATCATGCACCTGGTGCGAGACCAAAAAGCCAATCATTCTGGAGAAGCCACCGAAGGTGCCCTGGAACGACAAGGCTTTTAGGGCCATCTTGAGCACAGTGGCTGACCGCGATGATGCTCGCTATCTGGCCAGAGTGGCTTTCGGTATTAGCAGTCCAAGAGTCACTACTGCTGGGTTGGCGAAGAGCCCGGTTTTCGGATCCATGGAAGATCATGACTTCATGGCGCTGTACAGGAAGTTCGCGGAGGTTTGCGGCGCGACGTAGAGATGTCTCGACTCTCGTCGATTGCGCAGTCATGGAGTCTGGCGTCTGTTGCGATACCCACTTGGAGCTGATGCACTTGGTGTAATCGGCACTTATGAAACTTGCTGACTGTGAGGAACTTGCGACTTGCACATAGGTGTGCTGATGGGTATACTCGCTGGCAATGAATGCATGAAACTCGAGCCAAAAGCCCAATGTATCGAAGGCAGTCATCCGATCGAACGCTAATTGCATCAATCCGCGAGCAGCATCTCGCGCGGCTCCGGCACGGGCTCGTACTCGTACTCGATGTTCGCCTTCGCCCGCTTCACCGGCTTCTTGGCGGGCTTCTTGGCAGGCGCACTCGGCCTCTTCCGCTTGAGGCTGTCCAGCTTCTTCTTCAGCGCAGCGCCATCACCATCAGCATCCTCCTCCTCATCATCGTCATCGTCCTCTGATCCTGTCGCATCTCCCCCGCTCTCCCCACCAAGCCAGTCCTGGAAGTCTTCTAGATCCTCTCCTTCCTCGTCGTCCGATTCTTCCAGGTCACTCACATACTCCACCTCCTGCTCCTGCCCCTCTCTCTCGTACTCATACTCCACGCCCTCCTCCTCCTCCTCGCCCAGATCCTCATCCACAACCCCCTCCTGACTTCTCTCCAATCGCCTCATAACCTTCTCCCAAACCCTCTCCTCCACATTCAGCGGCCGGTCGCCATACGCTCCACTCCTCAACCTCTCAACCAGCTCCCTCTCAATCGCCCGTTCGATCTTCGCAGCAGCCTCAGCCTTCCGCTCCCTCGTCTCCTCTCTCCTCCGAATCTTAGGCGCAAGCCGGGGTACTAGCGTCTCCCCCAGCCTCTCCTCCTCCTTCAACA
>JAVRRP010000648.1:0-15364 GCA_036872775.1 Oleoguttula sp. CCFEE 5521 | reverse complement strand
AAGCCGCAGCGAACGAGCACGCAGATCCTGTTCGGCTTACAGCGGTATGGGAGCGGACACAGCAGCTGATGCTCCACCCTGGCGCCGTCAACGCGACCTTCTGCGCTGCTGCAGTTGAAGACAGGGTTGCGCCGTCCACTAATTCTCCAGCGAGTGGACACCGTGAGGTCCAGATGCCATTTCACCAGCTGCAGTGCAGCTCAAGAGTCAACGTCACGCGCAGTCCAGCAGGTAGCGCTATGCGCTACCAGTCAAAGCTGCTGTACGAGAGCTTCAAACTGCCCAAAAAGCAGTGCTGCCAGTCACAGTCGCCATTGACAGTCCCGAGTCCGTAAATCATGCACCAGCTTCGACGCGTTCGCGGACATTTCGCGTTGACGCTAAGCTCTTCGTGGCTCGCGACATGCAGTGCTCCACCGTCTTGCAGGTCGGTTTTGCACGTTCGCTCAACGGCTTCTCCATCTCGACAAGCTTCTCCATGATCACCAGGTCGAATTGTACAGTCGATGCAATACTAGCCGAGCAACAAGCCAGCACCCTTGCGGTTCGGCCAGTGCTATCACTGCCCCGAAACCTCGTTCTGTCTCTCATTGCTCCAGGCTTCGCTCCTGTCCAATCTCAGGCCATCTCTGAATACGACTGATGCATCTCAGAGGTGGCATGCCGGCATCGCTGTACGAGGTCTCGTGACTGTCCAGAGCTTGTGACCATCCGAACGTAGGGTTAGATACACGTAGTCAAAAGTAGCAACTTTTCAAGCCTCGGGACGAGATAGGATCTGTCGTTTGAATCATTTCATCAATGCAGATCTCTTCTCGAAGGTGATTCTTTGACGAGAAGACTTGAGCGTACCTATGGGCTTGGGAGAATGCAAGGACGCGGATCAGATGAGGTCAAGCTAAGCTTCCCTACTGCTACGTGATTGGGAAGTCGCGAAGATCAATGCTGCGGTCTCAACTGCTATGCTCTCGCCCAAACACTGATCCGCTGCTTGTAAACCGCCATGCTTGAAGCTTTCGTAGACTGTCCATGCGCCGTAGATATGACTGCCCGAAACGCCTCATTCAAGCAATCTGCCTGCATATCATATTCTCATGACCTTACTTGCGCCGTGCTTGGATTCTTCTCGACTCCTTGCCTTGAGCCTACTCCAGCAGCTCCAACATCATCTGGCAATGCGCCAATAGCCTTGATCAGCCATGCCTTCTCATCGTTGAACTGGTCATCATCTGTCCGCTCCTCCAGGAAGCGCGGCAAGAACTTCAGCAGCCGCTGCTTGTTCATGATCAAGAACTTCTGCACTTCAGGCGTCTTATTCGGATTCGCAGCGAATATCTATGCATGCATATCAGTCACAAATTCCCGTCTCATCACTCGGCAGAAGCAGTCACTCACCTTAAACACATGAAACCCCTCGTACTGCACCATCCTCCTATCATCCTTCAACTGCCACATAACCAGCTTCAAGTTCTCCCCACTCCCCACGTATCTCGTCATGACTTCATAGAACGCGCGATCCAACAGCACCTCGCCTAGCAACTTCAGACTCTGCCGCTTCGTAACATAGCTCTCGCTCCTAACGAGAACATTGTTATACCGCTCGAAGAACTTGTCGAAATTTGTGCCCATGTATTGTGCTACAAGGGGCTTGTGTTTCGTGAGAATAGTGCGGAAGGTGTCGAAGGCGTCGGCGCTGATTTCGAAGGGCGATGAGGAAATGTATGTGAAGAAGGACCAGAAGACGCCGGTGCCGGAGGAGGGGGAGGAGGTGTCGATGTCGTTGTAGATGTCTACCGTCTTTGTAGGCCCGTTGCCCGAGTCACCGGATACCGACTCATCGTATAGTATGACTGCTGCTACTGCATCCCACTTCAATGCCTCTTTCAGCACGCCCCCACATGCACTTGCCGACTCCTTTCGCTCGTAGCCCCGACATAGCTGCACTATCACTTCAGGCGCTGTGCGTATAACTTCTCGTAATGCATCTGGCTCATTTGCTGTGCTTCCCGGTGCTCGATAGCGAAAGACTGCTGCTATGAGAGTCTGTGTGTCTTTTCGAGTCTCGAAGGGGAGGAGATGTAGGTTCGACACAAGGAGTGGAAGCAGCTTTTCAGAGAGGATGGCGCTTATAAGGGAAGATTGAGAAGATGCGTCTGGGGTTGGGGTGTCGGGTGTGCCGCAGAGGGAGACCTTGAGGGTTGCGATCGTGGAGGAGAGCTCAGTTTGGGTCTGGATGTTGTCTCAGTGAGGACCGCAAAGTGCCCCGGTATCGCTGTTCGGTACCTTCGCTGCTGCTGCTTGCCCTTCTTCCCGTCCCAATCGCTGTAGCAGGTCCTTGCTCGACTTCACGAGATCCTGTGCCGACCGAGCTCGCGAGCGATTAAAGAGGAAAGCCATGTTGCTTCTTGCGAAGTGCTGTGATGGTTTTCAAGGACGTCTAAGTCCGCGCATGATCGCCAGTAGGTGCGACGGCGAATGGCTTGGTGCGCCAGATGAGTCGCGAATGCCAGGCAATATACCGCTTCTTTCACATTCTGGTCAGTCTATCGAAGCGAGTGTGTGGTGAAACATCTGCACCCAATGGTGCTCGACGTCAGCGGGGATGCGGTCCCTGGCAACCAGAGACAACAGTCGGGTCGAGCGGACATTTTCACACATAACGAACCACCTGACAGCATCGTCAATAATGCCTGAAGCGGACCTGAGACTATGCACTGTAGTATCGTACACGTCCCTCTATATGGATGTAATTGTACATAGACCCATCGGCTCAAGATTAGTCCCCCGTTCTCCTCAGCTCCAATATTCTCTGCCTAGCCCCAAAGTTTAGACCTCCATTCAATTCGTCTAGCACCTCGTCACCGACAACACCTTGCGCAACACCGCCACCATGCTTGAAGTCGCTCAGCCCCACAGGCACACCCTTGAACTCTCCCAAAGCACTTGTCTCAGCTCTCGTAGGCGGCCGCCTGCCCATGGCGATAGCTTCATCGACGGCTGCGTTGTAAGCGGCGTCGCTTCGTTGTGAGATCGCGAGAAGGTAGTTCATCGTCTTCCAATTCTCGTAGCGTAAGGTGGCGATTGGAACGGATGCGCTGGGCTCAAGCAGGACAGGTGCGACGACAGGCGTTGTTGGGAGCGAAGTCGCATCCGTGGTCAGCTCATCATACAACCTCTGCATCTCAGCCTCCGGAAGCACAATCTCGTCGGGTATCCGCGTAAGAGTCATTGGTAGCTTCCCAGCTATGGCCAGCTGGTCAACCGATTCGCCAGCATCGATGTACTCCCGGAAAACTTGCACATCATCATTCAGTTTGCCGACATGAGTGAGGATGTCTTCAACCAGGGCGCGCGAAGGTATGGCTTCGATCTCGCGTTTCTCCTCAGATTCGACAATGCGAGAGACGACCCGATCAACTTCGGCTGTGTCGAGATGTGTCATTTCAGCAAGCATTGCGCGCGCGAGCTCTGGTTTGTTTGCAAGTAGCGCTGCTTTGGTAAGGATGTGTGCATCAGTGGCGTCGGGATACTGGTTCAGCCTAGCGCGCTCTTCGACCAATGACTTCCACCCGGAGGCGATTGTGTCACTGTCTTGGAGCTGGCCGGCAGCGGTGATGACGGACCGATGCGTAACGATCGTCGGCTTATATCCGAGTGCCTTTGCGTGTTCCAAGGCAAGAGTCATGAACTCCTTCTGTCTGCCTTGACCGGCGAAGTTGACAATGGCCGAGTGGTAGACAGAGAGTGAAGGGGTGACGCCAAGCTTCACGAAGAGCACGCTCATACTTTCGTACACTTCGTGCACAGCAGAAGCTAGCAGCTCACGCTGGTCAGCCGGTAGATCAGAGGCACCATCAAGGCGCATGATCTGGGTGATGGCAATCAAGATCTCGCTGATCACGTTGTTGACCAGCACACCGCCCCCGCCCGCTTGCATGTAGGCCGCCGATAGCATTGCGCGAATCACCCACACGTGTCGATCTCGGTTTGCCAAAGTGACAGTCGGTTTGACCAGGCTGATCATTGCGCGAAACGCCAGGTTAGCCGGTCCGACTTTCGTCCTACACATCATACTGAACAATGCCCAAGCCTCAGTCAACGGGCGTTCGGGAAGTATCTCACTCAAGTCCTTCGCCAACGCTGCCCCACGCGGTTTGAGCCTGAGCAATGTATCGAGCGCGAGATACGCGTTCTTCGTGTCGCCTCGTTGCAATCGCGCGATTATGATACTCGAGAGGAGCGACGTTGGTAATTCGTCGATTCCAGAGAGATGCTCCTGTGTTCTGTCCGGCAATACCGAAGTCGGGGAGAAGTGGTACGTGACAAAGTTGGCATGCGATCGAGTCAAAGCTTCCTGGTAGACGCTTTCAATCTCTGCAAGGTCGGTGTCTTGTGCCGCCAGCATTCGAATGGCGATGCTATAGGCCTTGGCCGAAGCCCTGATATCGTTCTGCTCTCTGAGCCATGCCCAGAACTCGTTTCCGGCATCCCAGGTATGCGTCTCAGTAAAGAGCGTAAGTAACACAAAGGCATCTGGTCCGACATTACTTAGACGAGAGTTGCGCAGATCCAAAGCGATTCGCTCGCCGAGCGCTAGACCTCGCTCTGATATTGAGCGATCGCGCTGCTGTTCCGGCTTGAATTTCTCCAAGTTAATGCGTGTTCTGAGCGAATTAATCAGATCGAAGAAATTTTTGTCGCTCAGATTGGACTTTTGGCTGGGTGTTAGCCCGTCGTATATCTCGATAATATCGTCTAAACTTTTCGTTTTGAGCTGAGGTAATAATTGCCTGGCCTTTGGCTCATACTGCCGCTTGGCAAAATCGAAATGTCGCGTTCGGTAAGTCTTTGCTGCAGTCTTGGTGGCTTCGGTTCCGTAAGCTCTTTGTAGAGTAGCTGAGTTCGGATGAGACCCGCGACTTGTTCCCAGTCGAAGTGGCCGGACGATAGCAGATGTGCTGCTGCCTCGGAATGCATCGAGCCATGATCGTTGATGCTGTATCTGACGGTCCAGTAGACGTAGTCGCTGTAGCAAATTGGACATTCTCGATGTCTCTTCCCATGTTCATTGGAGAGAAGGTTAGAGAAGGTTTGATGTAGACAACGCCCTCAGATCTCGGGGATGCCACAACTTTCCCCGCAGTTATTGCACTTGATCCTCTCCTGTCTTTCCTTTGCCTCAAGACTCCCACTTCCTCCACTGTTCCCTCAACGCGCTTTGGCTCGCAACTGACCCAGCCGCTCTTGACCTATCGTCTGCCCACGGCCGCATTCCATTCATACTTCTGCGTACTCCAGCGTTGCAATCGCGCCGTACAGCTAAGTCTATGTTTGCGCGATGAGTCCTACAACCAGTCCACTCGTCACTTTGTTCATTTCTTTCTACATACTCGAAATCAAAATGGTTCTATGAGCGTTTGATCGCTCTTACCAGTATAGCCCTGGAAAAACAATATTCACGAGGAACCCGAAATATCATGCGTTCTGCCGGCCAAGCAAGGTTCTTCGTCCGCTTCGGACCCGTAGACGGTCGACGCTAGTCTCGAGACATGATTCCATGGCTTCCCTTTGATTCCACATGCATGCTGATCGACTCATTGGACAGTCCATACAACCGTCCATTGCTGAATAATGGTCTATGATCATGCCACAGGTATTCAGGAGCTCATGGCAAGACAAAGTCAACTACGCGGACGTGTAATGCCTAATTCCGATATCTCTATACTAAACTGGGTTGGGAACTGTCAGATGCACTCTGATGTGCGCAACGTGTTGCTTCTACAAGCAAGGTGTGTATATATTGGGCCTGAGTGCCACTGTATCTGCTGTTCATTCTGTCTTCCTTACAACCGACACAAGACTTCGTCTGGTAATTTCAATCATATGTCGTAAGACTCGATCGACTTCACCCTTCATCACGGAGCCAGACATGGAACATTCGACCGCTCTCGTCACAGGTGCTACCTCCGGAGTGGGCTACGAAGCAGCTCTCATACTTGCTGAAGAGGGCTGGCGCGAGGTCATCGTGACCGGACGCACCCTCGCTCGGACTCATGAAACGGTCACTCAGCTCGCGGCGGAGACTGGAAAGAAGATCTTCACGCCGTTGGAGCTGAACCTGGACAGCGCGTCTAGTGTGCAGTCCGCCCTCGACGAGCTTGTGAAGCGAGGCCGGCCGGTCGACTTCCTACTGCTTAATGCAGGCATGGTCGGAGGAAAGGAGCGCGTACTCACTGCGGCGGGCATCGAGGCGAGTCAGTCCCCGCTCATCGGCCATCATCAATTGACCGTCGGCTTGCTCCACGCCAATCTATTGAGCCGCAACGCGCGGATCGTTATCTCAGGCTCTGAAGGTGCCCGTGGAGACGTACCCCTGTTCAGCTACACCGACCTGGCGCAATTCGCGGCCGAAGATCACCATGACAACCTCATCGCCGCTGTTGAAGCCCTGATCCGCAGCGGGCCGACCGTAAAGTACGAACCAAATCGGGCATACGCCGACGCAAAGGTCATCGTTGCGTGGTGGGCCTTCGCCCTGGCGCGCCGACTACCTTCCGGCATGGCTGTATACACTGTCTCGCCGGGCGCCGCGCCCGATACTAAAGCGGCGCGAAACGCGGGCCCGGCGATGAGATACCTCATGGTTCCACTGTTGAAGCTCATTCCAGGCATGAGTCACACTCCAAAGACCGCAGCCCGTCGATATGTCCAAGCAGCGGAGTTCGGGACAGACGTCTCGGGCGAGTTCTTCGCTTCGCCGCCCAAGAAGTTCATCGGCCCAATCGAGGCGATGCGTCACCCTCACTTTCACGATGGCGCCAGCCAGGAAGCCGCGTGGCAGGCCATCGTCAATGTTTCCGGAGTTGAATACTCTCGCCCAAAATCTTCGGATTGAGCGCAATGCACAGAAGGAGCCTGAGTGGACACGGAACTGAGACAAAGCAAGCAATCACGGGATGTGAATGGTCGTCCACGAAGAGATCGGATATATATGGGGAGGTTACGACGCTACCACGTAATGGGAAGCATAGATAACATGTTAATTGACGAAGTGCTCGAGACATATTATATCCAAGCCCAAATGTAACCTGTCACGCGCATGACAGAAGGAGCGGACCTCGCGAGAGCAACGGGCAGTCGGCAGCGCTAGTACAGACCGCGCTGTATTGACGGATAGATGTCAATGCTGTCTACGAGAGAGGCTGGATAAGACCACCACTCTCGTCGACAGCCTAGGTGAGTATGTACACATACCGCGCGGCATATAATAGCATCTGCGTTCAAGGTGGTTTGCTGAGCGGTCCGCTCATTCTGTCAGTCGCGCGCCTGTATGAGCTATTGGCTGCGCAATAGGGTAGATTAGGCATGACGCGGCGGCGTCAGTAGGGCGAACTTGGTGCCCATGCTATCCTGAACCAGGAAGCCGGGGATATCCTACTTGCTAGCTCGCGCCCTTTGAAAATGAGACCGAGTAGGTAGGAGAAAGAGCAGGAAGTGAGGCCAAAAGGTGACGACATTGGATGCATGGCTGTGTATGGGTGGTTGGAGGCTTGATGGCACTCGAAGATCACATGCGCCCGAAGTTAACGCCGAAAGGTGTCGGAAACGCCATCGTTTGATCCTGAACGTAGTGCGTACTCGTGAAGTGAGGTCGATGCCAAGCCCAACATATGACAACGACCGCAAAGGACAACAATCAATGTATTCTCATGCTCCAAACCACGCGTGACACGGGCATTCCAATATTACAGACACGCTGAAGCCACCATCCAGCCGCCATCATGGCGCCCAACATGTCCCTCTTCAGCATCAACGCGATCCTCCTCCTCTCCGCTGACGACGGCTCCCGCATACTGGCCAAATACTACTCTCCTCCCCACATACCGACGAACATGGGCACAGACTACCCCGGCGCGCAACCGTACACATCACTGAAGGACCAGAAAGCTTTCGAGAAGGGATTGCTCGAGAAGACTACAAAGCAGACCAACGACATAATCCTATATGATAACAGGATTGTGGTTTACAAGGCGGAGAGCGATGTGATGCTCTACGTGGTGGGAGGTGCGGACGAGAACGAGGTCATGCTGTATAATGTTGTGTTGGCTTTGAGGGACAGTCTGAACATATTGCTCAAGTGGGTTGCTTGAGCCATCTCTTCGCTCGAGGCATGTGCTGACATCCATACGTAGGAACTCCGTGGACAAGCGAACGCTGATTGAAAACTACGATCTTGCGTCACTATGCCTGGATGAGATCATAGACGACGGCATCATACTCGAGACAGACCCAGTGGTTATTGCAAGTCGAGTGTCGAGACCACCTGCGCAGGACGTGCCCAACATGCAGGGTATAGATCTCAGTGAAGAGGGCTTGCTCAAGATCTACCAGTTCGGCAAGCAGAAGCTTGGGGAGCGGTTACGGCAAGGTCTCTGATCAATGCTGATGTGGACGAGTCGTGGAACCAAAGGCCAACGCTCCATGAAGCCGCACTCGGTCCATCGCGCTCACTGGAGCGCAGCATGGCATTGGTGGAGCGAATTATGAGAGAATGACCACGACTAAATTCTAAAAGACCGGCAGACACTCGAGTCGAGACAGTGGACGACTTCGGCCTAGTAGTCTGAAAATGGTACCGCATGGTCGCTTCAATTATCACGAACGTGCTACGGAGCCGTGTCATCTATCAGGTCGTGATCCGGGCTCCCGATTGTGCTGCCACGTGTCGGCTATCGAAGATGCTCTGGCAAAACGATCAAGTATGGGGTATTAAGCATGGGGCACTGTACTGTAGCAGTCACGCCCATGAAATGACCATCTCTGACACGTCACTGTTTCACTCAAGCTTGATCTCTACGTGAATCGTGCAACGTCACGTACTGCATCTACATCAGCACGGATATGTTTCATCTCATTCCGGCAACGCAACAAAGACTTTAAGCCTCACCAGCCGGACCATGCCGCTGGATCTACTAATACGCTACTGCCGGCATCGCGCCTTCCCCGCAGGGAATCGCGGAGGTGAGATCGCCGGCTAAACACAGAGCATCACCCCAGCACATCGACGTGGATGGCGTGGGATGTCCGGAGCCTGTTCAAGATTCGGTAATGCAATCACCACAGCGTATCGCGCTCGTCGGGATGATTAGTGCTCCTTGAACACATCGATGCTCACACTGAGTGCACAGGCTCAGCGCGCCGCAGGACAGCTATCAAACAAGCCGAGCCGGACAGCAGTGGACATTTATTTTTCCTGAATGCCGTCACTATCCAGGCGCATGGGCCGTTCATAGCCCAATTCGATGTCCCGATTGTCGCACTGACTCGGCGCCACGCAAGCGACTTGTTGCCGAGGATGTCGCGGCCTACAGTAAGTCTACGACAAACGCAAATCGCTGGACAATGTGGCGGTGAAGCGCTGTCACCATCCCGATATGCACACTCGCGCCGATGATCCGAAACCGAGGAGGCAGCGCCTGCAGAACCGATCTCAGAGTCTCTACATGCAGCGACAGTCAAACGCGGGATGTACCCATGTTACCCTTGCCCTGCCACCTCCGTCCAGCCCAGATTCTCTGCCGCGCTTCCAGAACAAAACCTGGCCCACCGAGCATCGATATTCGATCTGACTCTCCCCGTCTCCGCCACAAACCCGATTTGCGTAACGGCAGTCATGTCCTGAGACGACGTTGCACATCCCGCATGCTCCCCGGACACTTGGCGTCGCGGAGTATGGCGGGCTCCCACATTACCTCCACGCTTGGGCGTTTCTCTATGCGGTGATACCACCGTCGTGGACGGGCTCGCTTCCTACTCGCGTGGATGTTGTGACGAGACAGCGAGTCGGGTGTGTGCGGTGAGACAGCGTGGTCCGGGAAATGGGTGTTTGATTTCCGATCGCACTGACGGCGATGTAAGGGTGGTGATGCGAGGCGAGGTATATTTATTCTGTTCTCTTCCTCCGTTACATTCCTATTCTCACCGCACCCCAGCCTGCAGCAACTGTCGATTGGAAAGCATACCCAGTCACCGCTGTCTAAGCACAGTCGATACACAAGACCACCACACTCAAAGCATAACCATCTATCTATCACATCAACGTCTTGGCCCACAAAATTCAGCTAGCTACAACGAAGACCACACAGATTCACATCAAGCCTACCACTAGCAAGGATCTGTTACAACATCCAATAACATCAAGATGACTTCCTCGCTCCCACAACCACCGCGGACAACATCCTTACCACGCAACGACTCCTTCAGCACCGAAGACATCACCCGCGCATTTCAAGTATCAGCACAAAAGCCTCGCAATAACCTATCATTACGCATCGTCAAGCAAGACGAGGTGTCGCCACCACCACCATCACCACTCGAGACGAGACCACCGACATCGTTCGGCTTGTCGGAGAGACGGAGATAGGCTGGCCGCTGCGTTTTGCCGTTCGTGAGGGGCTGACTACCCCGTCGAGATGTACTCGCCTCGACGCTGAGTGTTAGGCGGGCACGTCTGGTACACGGCTTCCCAAGGGTGCATGGCGTCGCTTAGGTCTGCAGGGTGGCAGGGAGTATACGTGGATCCCGGGACTTACTCTTCAGGAAGACCGCATCAACGGTTGGAAGATCAGGATTTTTGACCTCACCACATTGGGGGCGCAAGTCCAGGATCGGTGTGAGCTTCGAGAGCTGGCATCGTCTAATGTTTCTATCAAATAATGACATGTATCATCCAAATCATCAGCTCGTTGCTTTCGAATTCCTGTGGCCACCCAATCCCGGAGTGAGTCGTAAAGCATGCGGCACTCATTCCATCACTTCAATAGGTCCCAGCATGATTCGCCAGGAAACCTCCATCGATCAAAGTGATGTTGCCATTGCAGTAAGCTCCAGCCTTCGAAGCCATCCACAACACCGTTCCTGCCATCTCCTCCTCCGCGCCCATTCTTTGCTCAGGCACAAGAGTCTTCGGCATTACGCCGTCCGTGTGCTCCCACGCCTTGCTCACAGGTGCGGTCATGTCTGATGGAAACCCTATGAACATCTCGTCAGTAGCTCGTCAGTCTTACACCCAGCCAGGGCATGACCAGTACTCACACCCCGGCGCAATAACATTCGTCCTAATCCCAAATGGCACAAATGCCGACCCCAGATTCTTCATTAAATGATGCACCGCAGCCTTGCTCGCATTGTAAATAAAACTGCTCGTGAACCTCGTTAAACCCCCCACACTCCCTACACTGATGATCTGACTACTAGCCTTTCCCTTCTCCCTCCTTCGATTCCCTTCATCCAGCAGCTCTAAGAAGGCCATACTAGTAGTGAATACGGCCGCAACATTGGTTTCCAGCGTCTCCGTCCACAGGGATGCGGGGCGGTAGTTGAAGTAGTAGTCTCGCACTTCTGAGGCCGTGGATTCGGCATTTGGGATGGGACGGGCGTCGGGCGAGGAATCGTAGGTCGTTTGCCCGGCGTTGTTGATGAGGAGGTCGATGTAGCCTGTATCCTTCGTAATCTGGTCTACGGCGCGTTGGAGATCGGCGTGCGAGGTTGTGCTGCCTTGGATGGGAATCAGGTTGCCATGTTCCTTAAGGTGGCGTCAGTGTGTCAGTCGAGATCGATCGCATGGGAGACTGGGACGGACGGCGAGTTTGCCAGCCTCGTCGAGTTTCTCTTGCCGTCGGCCAGTGATGTACACCTTAGCTCCGTTGCTCTCGAGGGCGCGGGCGATCATGAGGCCTAGTCCGGTGCCACCTGAGAGCTCAATGATCAGTACAGTTCGATCAATGACAGAACATGGCGAGGTGTCACTGTACCGCCTGTGACGACCGCTACTAGGCCAGTGACGTCCATCAGCGTCTCTTTGCTGTACTTCGATTCCATGGTTGTAACGCGGACGTCTAATGTGACGATTGGTCGAGGGATCGTAGTGTCGGTTCTTGAACCCTGACCTCTCTGAGGTACCGCATCCACTGGCAAACTCTATATATTACATCCTCCTCGTCCGTGTATATCATGGAACGCGGAGTAATTGCGACGCAAATAGCAATCTACCGGCGAGTATTATGCGCACCATAGATGAGAATTCCGAGACTTGACGGCAGGAGACCGAGCGGCTATACGCTGGCCTCTAGACTTTGGTCATCTACAATGTACCTCTACTTCTTCTTACTCCCCTTCCCACCCCTTCCCCCGCCCTTTCCTCCTCTCGCAGCAGCACCTCCCTTCCCCTTCTCAGCATGGCTCAACACCACCCTAACCATCTTAACAGGCACAACGCCCACAACCTCAGTCTCCTTCAATCCCTGCAGCAACTCCGCCTCCCTCGGCCAAATCTTCTCCTTGTCCTCGCTCTTCTCGTCCAGCGCCCTCTTATCCTTGCTAGCCTTGACCCAAGCCCCCAGCATCTCCCTCACAGCCTTGCCTTTCTTCGTTTGGCCAGGCTGCATCTTGACTTTGTACTTGTGTTTTGCCAGAGCGGCCCAGGGCGCGCAGACGGGTATGATGTCTATGATCTCGTCTCCTGGCAGTGGGGCGCCGACATAAGTGTCTAGACTCGTGAGTTGCGATGCTTCGTCTTCCTCCAAAGCCTCGACGCCTTCTTCGAGGTTTAGACGCCGAATCTCCTCGGCTTCGAGACCTTGCTTTTGGGCTTTCTCGTGCTGAGCTCGGCGGCGGGCGCGGGCTTCTTCGAGGCTCTCCTTCTGCGCCGCTTCAGCTGCTTCGGCCGTGGACTTCTCGTCTGCAGCCTTGGAGCCAAGGAGTTGCATGGCGAGGGCGCGGTCTTCCTCATCTTGGTTCGCGTACTTGGCCGCTTGCTTCTTCGCTTTTGCTCGTTTGCCCCTCTTTTGCTGCGCAGGCTTGTTGGACTGGGAGGTGGCAACTGGCTGGTCTTTCTTGGACTGTCGTGTCTGGCCACCTGTCTGCGCGGCTTCGATGTCTATCGGCTCCTCTTCAGGTTCGTCATCTTCACCTCGAGTCTCCGTCGCAGCGGTTGTGTCAAGATCAGCTTCGCCATCGTCTTCGCTCCCACTTGCGTCATCATCGTTCGCAGCATCTGTGTGATGCCCGTTTTGGAGCGGGTTCGACCTGGCTTCAACACGATGATCATCATCGTCTCCTGAGCCAGCTTGTCGGACATCGTCGAAGTCATCATCTTCATCTGCTTCCGTTTGTTCATTCTTAAAGTCATCCATGACAGCGTCAGGGAACTCGTCATCCTCGTCATCGGTCTCGTGCGCAACCTCAGCAGCGTCCGCACCTGCGACATCCTCGCCGCCGTCCTCCCTCACAGCTTCCGGACCCGGTCCAGCCCCGTTGCCCAGTCGATGCTTCACATGTCTCGCCTTCGACTCCTCACTAATATGAAACATAACAGCGAACCCCAACAAAAGCTGACTAGGCGGCAAGAAGTTCTTCTTCCCCCTCACCATAAACCCCCCCGTAGCCAAATACTCTCCCGTCGGCGCCGTCTTACTGACCTGATCCCAGTTCACCCACCAAGCACTCATAGCCGCCTTGCTGTCCCACGCACTACTCGTGCAAACCGCCATACTGCCCGCTTGAGAAAGCGTGCTAGGCGGGATCGGTGCATCCGGGGTCGCAGGGTTGTTCTTGATGATGACGCTCGCGGCGCCGTGGAGATCGGCGTGGACGTACACGTCACCTTTCTTCAGGTATCGTCTATAGAGAATCTCATTCTGTTGCGCATCCTTCCCGGCCAGGATGAGGTAGTTGTCAGAGGAGATGAAGTAGATGAACTTCTCGAACCAGAGTTGTTTTCGGACAGGGCGGAGGACGTCTTTTTCTTGTTTCAGGCCTTTCTTCAAGTCGGCCATGACGCGTTGCTCCGTGTTCTTGAGGGCTTTAGAGGAGGCCAGGGCGGTACGTTCTTGCTTTTGGGCAGCCGTGCGGCGTTGGTCGTGGTACTGGCGGGCATTTGCCCATGGGGAGAGCGCGAGATCGATGTCGATTGTGAGGCGCTTGTTAGCTGGTGTGGCAGCTGCCTGGGCTGGAGCAGCGGGTGATTCGTCCTCGGAGTCCGATGCCTCACTGTCGGTCTTGTCGGCCATGTCATCGTCGGAAACCTCGGCATCGTCGTTCTCGGAGATCAAGAGCGTGATGGTGTTCTCATGCAGCTTCAGCGGTAGCTTTATCGTCATCGCCACCGCATTCTGCCGGCTCTGCTCGCTCTCGATCAGATGCCCGATATCAACCCAGTCCATGCCTTGTGCGATAAGACCGTTGACAGCATTGACAGCCTCCTCCACTCGCGGCACATTGGCCTGTATCGCCTGTGCCTTGCGGACATTGAGCTCCTGAACCTGCTGCAGACCATCGATCCGCTTATCCTGCTCCTGTCGCGCAGACTCGATCTTCTTGCGCGCAGTGTCTTCTCTTTCCTGTAGCTTAGACTCCAGTCGTTGCCCCTCGATAGACGAGAAGAACTCATCCACCGCTTTGTTGAACCCTTCGTACTCCAGCACAACTACCCCAGGATCCTCAGCCAACTGCTTCGGCTTGAAAGGATGGAAATCCTCATACATCAAGCCCTTGCGCGAATCCTCCTCGTCCTCTTCGCCATCTGCACCCTGAGTGCCCTGCCCCTCCTTTCGCTTCGCAAGAATATATCCCTTCGCCACATCCTTACTCATAATCTCCCGCACAACCTCCCCAGCCTCCCTCAAACATCCCATCAACCGTCCCAACACAGCCTCATCCCCAAGCACCTCCTCTACCGTACTCTCCCTCCCAAACCCCCCACCCTCAAGCACATGATCCAACAACACAGGCGGAAATTCCGTCGTAGTCGCCAACGCCTTCCTCAACGCATCACCACCCTTCCTCTTCTTACCCGGCTTCTTCGCCTCCACAGCCTGCCTCTCCTGCGCCTTTTGCAGCCCAACGCGAACGCGCTCCTCAGTCAACTCCGGAACGCCGTCGAAATTCTGCCTCAAATGCAAATTATACTTCAGGCCCTGACGATACCTCTCGTGTTCTTCCCCCTCATTGACATTCCGCAGTAAAGTAAGAATATTCAAGTCCCCATCACACAAAATCACATTCCCTCCCGCATAAAACTCCAAAAACAGCCGATACAATCCCTCCGAAAACACAATCTCTATCACCCTATCCGTCCCAACCTGCCTTACACTCGTGACTCTCCTCGTCCTAATAAATTTCCTCAGCCGCGCTACGAACGGCGACGGCGCGGCGGCTGTCCCGCGCGAGAAAGCCGTCAAATGGCAGCGAAAACCGGAGTCTATCAGCAGCTGTTCGCGGTGATCTGGCTTGGCGAACTTCAAGAGGAAGATCCGCGAGGAGAGGTCGTAGATGTTTGAGAGGCGGAGGGTGGTGAGGGTGTTGG
>JAVRRP010000647.1:0-15389 GCA_036872775.1 Oleoguttula sp. CCFEE 5521 | reverse complement strand
AAAAGCTGCCGGTACGCGCTGTGAATTCATTTGGATGTGCTACCTGTACAGTGACGCTAAAGCAGCTACATGGTACAATCCGCCAACGCAAAATGAACGCTGCAAAGATAGTCCAATTTCGATACAGCACACTGTGCGTCATTCCACCGAGCGTCTGATGGACATTTACCCGAATCAAGCTCGATGGCGTCCTACGCGAAACGAGTGCCCTTCCGACGCCGAATATAATGCCTCATGGCCATGCACCCGGCATCGGGGACTTCTCCTCGTAGCCATGTGACACACGCGACGGCGAGGGTTCCTCTGCATTCAGACACAGGCCAGGAAGGGTAATATCAGAAGCGTCTTGGGTCACAATATCCCGCTGCAGGGTCGTCTGGAGCAAATGCTGGAAATCAGGATGCGTACGTCTGCTGGCTTTGAGCTCCCGTATCCGCAAGTCTTTGTGCGCGTCCTTACTGACGCAAGGCACCGGGTGCTTACAGAATGACAGGCGCTCTGAAGGCTTCTGATCTGCCCTCTAAGTCTGATTCGACTCCTCGCGCCTGTCCTTGTCTGGCTGCTGGCCTAGTGTATTACGTCGCTTGTCCTGGTGTGATTGTTGCGTCTTCTCCTGGCGTGCTTGGTCAACCGCTTGCCGCTGATTGATCGATTCGTCATGGCTCTTCCACTGAATAGCTGTGTCGACGGGCAGCTTCAGCTTCTCTTTCAACGTTTCACGAATCCTGATATTCCTGCCACCGTCGTTCTTCGTCCAGATCGAGAAGACATCCTCGCCAGAGCGAACGCTGACGACTACTCCGCAGATCTCCTCACCAGCCTCCAGGAACTGATCACCAATCAGAGCAAGCAGCAGATCCTCCCAGTAACGATCCGCCACCCCTTTCTTCAATCTCATGATCCATTTCCCACCCTTCTTGTTTTCCTCATCCTCCCATACTGGTCGAATGCCTTCCTTGAAGAAGTGGTAGTCACTGACAGTCGGAAGAGCGCTGGGTCGTTTCATCTGATCGTACACGCTCCAGAAGTTCTGAGCACTCCGCATCACCCACATGGGATGTATCGACTTCTCATAGTCCTGGTTCTTGCTCGTTGGCGGGCGGTAATGCAACACCCAGCTGTATGTCAATGGCCAGGGCACGGAGTAATCAAGCTTTGTCTGTCCAGCGACCGCACTCTGCAAAGATGGCTGCGACTTCTGTTGCCTCAGGGGAGCTGCGTCTTTCTCCCTGTCATCCTTCTCTGCCGGTGCACTTTCCTTCTTCTCCGATCCACCTTTTCCAAAGTCGAATGCATTGCCAGGTGTCTTGGGGGTCTTCGCACTGCCGAAAGAAGAGAACGCCCCACTTCCTAGCCCAAAGGCAGAGGCTGCGCCTGCCCCAGTAGATGGTGCGTTATTCGTGGTCGAAATATTGCCGATCGTGTTGAAGGGGTTGTTACCCGGACCTTTCATACTGCCGTACTTCTTGATCGATGGGCCATCATGTGAATCCTTTCCGTTCGACAGTTGCGACTTGTGAGCGGTCTTACTGCTGCTAAAGATTGAATGTCAGTCGTTGTGTTGTCTCTATGTTGAGGAGCTGCAACAGATCGCCAAGTCACGTACTTCGAGCGCCTAGCCCACAGGTTCGACGGGCTATTCTCATCCTTTTGCGCCATTGACGAGACTACGCAGGAGCACCGAGCGAATGTGGTTCTGTCGTTGCCGCATGCACCAGGGGTTTCTGCTGCTTGGAGAACGTTTGAACTCTGTATCTGACTTGTTCGGGAGAGGAAGCGATCAGATATAGAATTGGATAAGGTCGGTGGCGGCAATTGAGGAGTTGGATTAATGGACTAATAATACAGCAGAAGTAGTACGGTAGGCTTGCCGGGTATGATAATGAGGATCGAAGTGCAAGTGGAGTCCTCAAGAACAGCCAAAGATCACAATGGCGAAGCTCGTATGCGGGGATGGACCGGTCCGCGAATCCATCCGCCGTGACTTCTCTTCCAAAGCTCTTGCACGACATTTCCTCTTCTCGACAACAAGACCATGTTACCTATATTACCGCCTCGCCCTTCTGTCCTGGCGTTGGCGAATCTGGTACGATGGCCGAGATCGATCTTTCCACTTTTAAAACCGTTGCTGTGAGGGCGATCTCTTCGGGGATATGCTTCCAGGACTCGGTGACGACCTATAAGCATGGGACATGACAGTAGCAACAATCTTGTGCGTCGTAACGCCGATGGATCGTTGCCACGTCCGCTCGCTGAGGCGATCAGATCGTTCATGGGCAGCAGTGTCAAGCTCAAGCAGTCGTAGTGTGCGGCGCCCTAAGGGTTTGAATACTCATTATGGTCCTCACACAAAACCTTCCCTCGGTAAGACACAACGCAAAATCTCCAAGTTCCACCCTGCGCAAAGATGATCACAATTCCATCTGGTAAACCAACTACATTCCAGCCGCCACATGAAGTCAAAAGCTTTTCGGCAGGTTGGGCGTGCGGATCACTGGCAATGTCTGAAACAGCCTCCAGAAATCACGGATGACCAGCGAACGGACGATGGAAGACCACTACTGACAACGTGCAGTGATCCCGGATTGAAAGCTTCCTGGCACTGATCGGAAACGTGAGTGACTCTGTGATCTCCACATGCTCGAGAAAGGGTGCGTGTGGGACACCCCATATCTGACAATGGATTCGACTACGTAGTGCTTGCATTTACGGACGTTTATCTCTCGCAGATCCGAAAAACTACCAGTCTCCGAACTTGGACATTTCCCTGGTATCGACTCTGTATGTGTTGCCGATCCCTGATTCCCGCCAGGACAAGGATGCGGCTCGGATTGGAGCAGATGGTCGAGATGCGCTGAGGACGAAGAAGACAACAGTAGTGATAGCATATGTAGCTGCCGGAAGCCCTGCTGCCAGCTCAGTCAAACCTCGGCATTCTCCTCCCTCTCCTCCTCACTGTACAGGCTATGTCATCAAGTCTTGACGCCGAACTCCTCGCTAATCCAATTGTACGTTTTGCGCATTGTCCGTAGCTACTTGATCACCTTCTGATCTCCTGATCGCTTGTTAGCGCTAGAGTTTGCCAGGACTCGTCCCTCATCGCTTACCCTGCTGTGTGATGAGCAGACCATATCGCTTCTTGAGCGTCACTCGGTGCCTGCAAGACCGTTAGTCTCCGTCCCGACCTCAGAGATGATGTGCTGTGCCTACCGAGAGTACTTGTCGTCCGGAGAGAAACGTGCGGGATGGGCGGACTTCGAGACCTCTGCGCCGACCACTTTCTTCAGTGTGTAGACCCGCAGTCCCTTATCGTCGGCGGTGTACATGAGATGCATGGTAGCGGATCTTGCGTTGTCGGTATCTGCTGGGACTGTGTAGGTCTTGCTGGCGTGGGACGGTGATCTTATGCTTGCGCGAAACGCTCTGAGGTCTTTCATGGTCGCTCAAGAAAAGCTCTAGCTTTGCGCCGGAACGGTTCCGTCCTACCTGACTCAGGTCGTACGTGACATGAGACGAAAGTGACATCTGGCTCCACGGCCTGTATACACCCGACCTGCAAACACATTTGCCGTCCCGACGAGTGCTTTCACTTCAACTCTTGGAGCCACGATGCTGTTCCAAACGCTGCTCAGCGCGCTCATGCTGCTCATCCTCCCAGCGGCCGCGCAATTTCAATTCTTCGAGCAGATGTTCAATCAAGGTGGCCCACAACAACAGCAACCACAGAACGCTGGGTCAGACTCGGGCGCATACCAGCAGAACCACGAGAACAGTAAGAGAAAAGCGGTTTCCAATGAGTACCAGATCTGATCGTGTCTCTCAGCTCATTGTGACAAGTACCTCTGCCCGCAGACGTTGAGCTGTGTCCACTTCCCACACCATTGCCCTTGCGCATGGCCAGCAGTCGAGGACAAAGTCGAGTTCGGTGACGGCAGTATGGCATGTGTGAGCAAAGGAGGCTTCAAGGCTGGTGAAGCGGCGAGGAAGATCGAGTTGGCAAGGAAAGGACTTCTCTAGTAAATCGGGTACAGCTGGTTCAATGCAATGCTGAAGGAATGAAGCCATTGAGAGGAGGAGTCCAGCCTGAGTATGCAACATCCTCAGTGTGATCTTCGCCTGATGCACGCTTGCCCTGACGAATCCCATGCGAGTCTCGACGATTGTACGTGCGCGCGGCGCGTGAGACGAATACCATCCGTTTCGGAATGCGACAAAGCCGTCCTCTCGAACGACTGGAGTCTGCAGTCACTTGGTCATGGAATTGAACTGGAGCACCTGTTACCGCCCTTGTCATGGCGGCAGAAGCTCCTTGCGTCGACCGCACTAAGCTTGGGACCTTCCGACCCTGTGTCGACTTGTTGGAAAGTATGCAGCTCGTGATACTGCTAAGATCCGCGCAGTCGGCGGGCTGAGATGCCTCGAAGCGGTGTCGCGGAGCAACTTGCTAGCACCAAGCTGCCACCTCACGAAAGCGCAGACACTGTGGTCAATATTCTCCAATGCAACACATCTGAGGTGGTGCTGCGATCGCCTTTCCCTTCAAGTCGAATCGCTGAATATAGGTGGGAAGAGCTTTGCTCAGTGCACGATTCGTATCACGTGCATGGTAAGATTGAATGAGCCAGCACCGTGCGAAAGTCGATCGTAAGCTGGATTGCGCACAGCATTTGGATACAATCATCAGTCCATATCATCTCATCGCACGAGCTGTTCACTTTGCAACATGTGAGACATGGAATTCGCTGTGGCGCGTTAGCTGACACGGGTGGGCGAAGGATATAAGCCTGCCAGCGCTTGTCGGACAGTCAGCGATAATGTCAGAGTGGAGGTGTACAAGTGAACATCGGCGACTGCTACATCCGGTACATCAGCTGAGTGCTCTCGAGTGATGGTGGCCTATGTTTGCTCACTCCCTCCCACAAAAGCGGGGCTAAAGTTAGTGGAAAGTTTACCAAAGTATCGATCTGCGGGAATAAGGCGATAGCTATAAGACGACAACTTGCCCCCACCAGGAAGGACTCCATACCATCGCTGCTGTGTTTGGCACTCTTGTACACCCAAATATGGCTGACCTGGCCATACCCAGTATCGCTGCCCTGACGGGTGTTGCAGCTCATGCTCTCTACTTCCACGGCGCCGAGCATCACTTCTACGGTCTTACCTACCTGACCACGTTCGTCTTCACTGGTATCGGGGGCATTGTCGGACTCAAAGGCTACTACGGCCTTGCTCTTGGGGAAGCAATTTCGTGGACCGCCCTTGCCTTCACTTGGTTCCTGGCTGGACTGTTCACCAGTCTTACGATCTACCGCCTCTTCCTCAATCCGCTAAACAAGTTCCCTGGCCCCACCGGTGTTCGACTAAGTTCATTCGCTTGGTCCGGACGACTGACGGGCTCAGATGCCTACCTCAAGCTCAAAGCGCTTCATGATAAGCATGGCAAGGTCGTCCGCATAGGCTCGCATGATCTCAGCATTTCTGACCCTGACGGCATGCAAATTTCTTACGGACCCCAGGCCAAAGCCACCAAAGGACCCTGGTACGATGGTGACGCACCCTTGACGTCCATGCACACGAGCAGATCCAAGGCTTTACATGACAAGCGGCGTCGGGTCTGGGCGCCGGCGTTTTCTGACAAGGCGCTGAGGGAGTACGAGACACAAATCGACAAGTTTAACGACAAGCTCGTAGACCGCGTCCGAGAATTTCAGGGCCAGCCGATGGAGATCGGCAAATGGTTCAATCTGTACAGCTTCGATGTCATGGGCAAGCTAGCATTTGGCAAAGACTGTGAGTATATGTAGCAGCGAGGTTGTGGCAGCGAGGCCTTGGCTGACATGCAGATCAAAGACCACATGCTGGACAACGGCGTACGACATTGGGCCCTGGATCTGCTGAGTGCAGGCATGGAGCCTCTAGCGATCATGCCGCCAACCTGGTTCTTCAGGATACTGGCCAGCGTCCCTGGTCTTGCAGCTGGATACAATCGTTTCGTGCAATTTTGCGTAGATGAGACCAAGGCTCGAATCCACGCCGACAGCAAGGGCGAGGCAAGCGGTGACATCACTGGCTGGATACTAAAGGCCTATAAAGATGTTCCGCAATCAAAGATCGAGAGCGATACTTTCTTGCATGCTGATGTTCGACTTCTGATTGTTGCTGGAAGTGACACCACTGCAGCCACCCTAGTCGCTATGTTCTATCATCTCGCTCAGAAGGCAGCCCTGGTGGCAAGTATTCGCGAAGAGCTTCGACCTGTTACACAGGGCCAGTGGACTGACAAGGATATCAATCACCTGCCGCTGCTCAATGGAGCTATCAATGAAGCCTTGCGCCTACATCCGCCAGTACCCTCGGGCGTGCAGCGCAAGACACCCAAGGAAGGCATGATGATAGGCGAGACTTATATCCCAGGTGATACTAATTTCTGGATGCCGCAGTATGTCATGGGCCGTGGTAAGTTTCTCACTCACATCTGTATGCTACTAGTACTGACAACAGCGCAGACGAAGCCATCTACCCTTCTGCCGAAGCCTTCATTCCCGAACGCTGGGGCAGCAAGCCTGAACTCATCAAGCACAAAGACGCTTTTGCGCCCTTCTCGATGGGTCCCTTTGGGTGTATCGGCAAGAACATGGCTTACATCGAGCTGCGTACTCTCACTGCCAGACTTCTGCTTGAGTTCAATGTTGCATTTGCGCCGGGCGAAGATGGTACGCGGTTCTTGACACAGACTAAGGATCACTTCACTGTTGATATGGGGGCGGTTGACCTTGTGTTCACGCCATTGAAAGCCTGATTGTGTTTTCAGTCCTCAGTGGAGCAGGACTTGGTGTTGGCTGCTGTGTGCACAGTCTGACCCTACTGTGAGAGACGCGGTCAGCCGTAGAGGAATTAAGATCAGGATGTCCACAGGGCTCAACGCGACTCTCTCCTGGGTGCAGTAGCCGTGGAGTTGTGGTCACAGTCATGCAGTGAGCAGCGTTGTCAGAAGTTGTAAAGACAAAGCGGCAGCGGCGCACATCGTCTCTATCATAGACAGGGTGGATATTGTAGAGATCATGAGATTTGCACAACCAGACATCAGAGACCTTAAAAGTAGTGAGTATTCTTGTTCTCGATCAGCACGTCACATGGCCGGTTCACAAGCACGCCATAGCGGGACATGGATGCCACTGCATGACCTCCACGCGACAGAAGATCTCGTCTATTCAATTTCTCCGATCTCACGATACATAGACAGAAGCATGAATGTTTGCTGGTAAGTTTCCATTGACAGACCATATGTACACGCTGTGCGAAACGCTTCAAGTTGACGCCAAAGGAAGACAGTTTCCGCAATATACACGCTCATGCGCTCATACGCTCAAACGCTCGCATGCGCGCTATCGAAACGTGCTGTACTCATACTCCGACTCGTCCTCCGCAATCGACACCAACAGACTAGCCGTCTCGTCCTGCTCTGCCTGTAGCGATCTGATCCTTCTACCTTGTACGATCACGTACATCACCAGCATCAGCCCAAACACGAACCCAAGCGAAGTCAGGATTGCATTGATCGGTATAGGGTTGTCGTGAAAGACATCGTGTGTTGCTGCATCGATCGCAGGCTGGAACAGATTCACCAATCCACTCAGGCAAATGATGGCTCCGTACACGGTTCCGAATGTCTGGAACCCGAAGACTTTGGTGGCGTAATCGCTCATTGCCGAGTAGTACAGTGGTCTGAGGAGACAAAACAGTACTACGTTCACATACGCCGCCCACACGAAAGGTAGACTGCCGACAATGCCGATCGCCGTGGTGAGCGCAACAAGGATGCAGAGTAGCGCTGCTGTACTGACGCTGTCCAGCAAGTACCCGATTGCTGGCGTGGCTGCTACACCGCCAACCGGCAGCATGATATCGAAGAAGGCGTTGATCTGCCGTGCGAAGTGTTCGGAGCCAGTCATGTACTCGTACTGCGCTCGGATTGTGGCGATGAAGTAATTCATTCTCAGCATTTGGAGGACCTGGTGTATTGCGTCAGTATACTGGAGGTACTTGGGGGCAGCTGACATGTACCGTTAACAAGGTCAGTAAGATGAACCACGGCGTCAGCATCTGCTCCGAGGCACTCTTCCCATGTAACGCTCCCCAGACACCACTGACTGCATGTCGCTCGGCTTCCTGCTGATCGCGCCGAGCCCTCTCGCGCCGGTCTCCGATCAGTTTGTCGAGCTCGGCCAGCTTCGACTCTCGATGCTCCCGCCTCCGGCCACGCATGCGTCGAACCTCCCGGTCATCCAGTTCGTCGTCGGATGAGTGTACCTGTTCATCGGTCAGCACAGCCTTGTCGCCCGGAGAGAAAGAGAGCGACACTCACATCTTTCGTAACATCTCTAGCCTTCTCCTGCTTCTGCTCCAGCTCCGGAATGCTCTTGTAATTACCATGGCTCATGACAGTAAACTGAGCCACGAGGATCAGCGCCGGTACTGCGAGATACGCAAAGAAGAATTTCTCGGGTGTGAAAGCGCCCTTGGATGTCTCGAATGCGATGCGATAGAACAGAAAGACTGCCGCAGAGGCATCGAAAGCACCCGTGACCGTCGCAACGATGCTTCCGGAGTATTTTGGGAACGCATTCGCAATTTGAAAGGAAGGGAGGAAGATGAATGTACCTCCCAGTGCCAGGAACACGTTGCCCATCACAAAGCCGTCGAAGTCAGGTAGCCGAAACGCAGAAGCCATCAAAATTGCTCCAGCAGTCAGTGATGCGCAGCCGAGCAACGCACAAAGTCTAGGCCCATAGCGATCGAGTATTGTGCCAACTGCCAAAGCTGAGACATTGCAGGTTGTCGAAGCGATGGCGAAGAAGAAGTTCAGGCGCAAGTCTTGTTGGTAGCAAACCTCGACACCAGCTTGTAGCTCTTTCGAACTACAGAGCTCGCGATACACACCGACAGAGACGAGGACCGGCTTGAGTGCTGCGAAGCCGAACACTATCCCTGACGCAAGCCAGCATGCTAAGACCGTGAAGCATACTTGTGCTGCAATGTCGTCAGTCAGCTCCCCACAGCGTAAGAAACATCAACACCGAGACTACGCACCAAGACGTTTTGAGGTCGAGACTTTATATGCTGGCACCGCGGGCACGATCGGAACATGCACCGGCTCGAACGGCTCGTCGCGAGGAGGGAAGGCATCGTAGGAGATGACACGACGGATTGACTTCACTGAACCATATGCGGGTTCGCGATCGGTCTGTTCGATAGTCGAGACGCGCTGGATGAGCGACATGTGATGCGCGTGCGCTGTAGGATATTTAGTCGGCTGCTCGAAGAAAAGGTGAGCCGCGAGATGTCTATCGCCGACTCGCACCTGTTGAAGGCGGCCGATAGTATTGATGCTACACCGTTGGGATCAGTGTACCACAGCACAGATGGCTACGTGCATCTACGAGAGCGAGACATGCACGAAGAAATCTTGGTGCATGGTAATCACGGCACGCCCGCAACCCCACCTCATAGATAGCGCACATCAGCCGACACCGCAGAGACTAGCGACCGTTCCACCAGATATGACCCAGAAGGAAGACAGAGTGGCGACACTGTGGTCCCGTGAGCGATATCATCTTGGACATGGTCCAGAGGCAGCAAGATGTTGTACTGTTGATGAGATGAAGCCTTCGCAGGGTGGTCGAATCACAATGCGCGATTGTGCAGGCATTATTCGAGTGCCGACAGTTGGACGGAACATGGTATCTCCGTGCTCCGTGAGTGAGTAGGCGGTTTTGGCAGCCGATCATGATGACTACCTTACGCAGTTCCCCATGCAGAGCAGCATTCACAGTGGGTAGATGAGGATCATTAGAGGGCTACATGCACTTAGCTAGCCCCATATAGCATCCTTACTCCTGGCGCTACCAGTCACGTCCGGCGGCGTCGTTATGGTATAGCTCCACTTCTCGACCCCATCGACAAAGAGTCTGTAGTGCAAGATACTCTGATCACTCGTAGTAGGGTTCGAGATCGACACAGCACCAAACTTGCTGTTGCCATCTGGGATGTACTTGATACACACATCCGAGATGTAATCGGGAGAGGTCGATGACTCCTTGTAGGTCCTGTAGGGCAAGTAGAACATCGACAAGGGCGAGGCACTGAACTCGTGAACGGTTGCAGATAATGGCCAGCGCTTGCGTCTGGTGCGGAGTGTCTGGAGGTTCGACACGTCGGGCTCGATGACGGAGCCCTTGAGGCCGAACGGATTCGCAATTGGCGGTAATGGTCCGAGGCCGACAATCTCTTCTTTGCCATCTGGCGGTGGCGGGAATGCCGTCGCCGCGAACTCATGTCTGTCACCGCTGAGGACTGAGTAAGGTCAGTCAGACTCTTTCCGCGCGACAACACATTGTCAGAACGCTGCTTACCGACAACACCGACTCCACCCTCAAGCCCTACATCCCACATCGCCTCAAGGATAATCTGGCGCTCCCCAAGATAGCCGCGCCAGGTGTCTTGCGCACCGAACCACCAATTCTTCGTAAACGGGATCGAGCTCACCAAGATCTTCCATCGGACGCCAGAAGGCTCTCGTCGCTTCAGCCAGGACAAAAGATCCGCCAGCTGATGCTCACCGAGCAGAGACTTTGTGGGCGCACCAGTGATTGGGTCTGATCCATTCGTGTTGTCATTCGGTGCCCTATATCGACGCGTGTCGAGCATGAAGAACGAAGCTGGGCCTTGGACGAAGGAGAACCAGCTCTCCCCAGGTCGAACTGCAGGAGGATTGACAGAGGTATGGTAGTTGCGATACGGGTCAAAGGCAGCTTCGAAGACGCCGGTAGTGTTCTTGTCCCAGTCATTCGCGACTTCGTGATCGTCGTAGACGTGGATCCAGGGCAGCTCTCGGGCTGCAGCAGTCCAGTCTGGGCTCGCGTACGTCTGGCGATACTCTCGCCGATAGTCCTCAGCCATGACACCGGGACGTCGCGGGACGTCAATGTAGATGAAGTCTCCGAGAAAGAGCATGAACTGAGCCTTAAGACCAAGGAGTGCCGCGGAGAGATGCTTCAGACCTGGATTTGACAACGCATGCCGGAAAGGCCGGTATGGGAAATTATTCTTGAGGCATGACGAGTGTACGAAGGTGAACACGCCCTCGGTTCCAAAGCGCCCACTAAGAGAACCTACTGCAGGCGCTGTAGTGAAGTGCCCGCTGTGATTGCTTGACAAATGCCACTGGTAGCGCGTGTCTGGCTTCAGCCTCGTGAGTTCGAGTGTGCCCGTGAAGTCAGTGCTATTGTCGAGCCAAGCAAGTTGACCTGCAGACTTCCAAGTACCGTCTGGTCTAGATCCCATCGACACAGGCGAATCCGCATATCGGTAAGACGCAGACACGGGGTACTTGCTGCCATCAGGCTCTCGTACAAGCAGCTTCGCGTCCCGATCGGACACGTAGCCGACTCGAGCGAGTGAGAGATCGTGTGCTGGGTGGAAGGTAGGTCCACGATAGACGAGGTCAAGCACCATCAGCACCGCCGCCAGGTTGATTACGAATGTCAGCCCGCTCCAGAGCAGACTTGACGGACTTGGGAGACCAGTGAGAAGAGTCTGCACCACTTCAGGCTCATTCTCCTCGACGATAATTGTCTCTTCAACATCGAGATCGAGTTCAGGTTCACCTTCGGCTACGGCGCCGATCTTGACACTGTCAGAGGGCGCTCTATCGCCATCATCCTCACCTGTACTCTCGCGCGCGACTACATCGATCTCATCGGAGATCACACGGTAGGGCTCGGTGTGGATGAGATTGTAGACGAATGAGGTGACGTAGACCGCGAGGAACGCGTAGATTGACGGCGGAAGGTGCTACCGTCGTCAGTCGTGGCGCCATATTCATAAGGAAAAGTCGCTCACATGTCCCGGTATCTACTTGGTCAATTAGCGCTCAGTCCGCCTAGGCATGGTGGTCGACCTACCCATCGCAAGAAGACGTAGGCACCGGCGCGCAGGCCGAGCGAGCTGATTAGAGTCACATACTTCGCGACCTGATTCAGTTCATCGCCACCCATCGCATTGGCGAATTATGCAGTACTTAGTTGAGGTCAGCGTCGGATTGGGTACATGGACCGCATTATTGAGTGCCAGTCGCGTCCACGGGTGTCGCGTCAGAGGGCTGCATTCCATGACGTCAGTCAACATTGTGTGGTTGTCCACCTCAGTGCTCAGGTACAGGGCTCGAGTCGCTTCACCAAAACCACCTACCATCCTGTGGTGCTATCTTCGCGACCAAGAGAGGTAGGAGACTTCACGGCAAATCCAGAGAGCGAGTTGCTCTGGCCGAAAACCACGCCGGCGGCATCAAGACAAGAATCACGTCAGCAGGTGCGGAACAGACTTTCGAAGCTCGGTACGTGTGCTGCCGTCGTCGACGGTCGATAAGGTACATGATTGCTGCCAATAGTCCCTTGGGGACCTCGAAATCTGGTAGACGCAAAGACTTCTGCGCTGGATGGACTTCGAAGAGGAGATATGCTCCAGCAATGATATGCCACACTGCTAAAGTGCAGCCTCTTATCCTCATTGCCCTCCAATACAGACAGTTGCGATCGTCACGCGCGAGGAGAAATTGATGATTGGGACCTGAGGTACGACGATCTGAACGCACCTTCATACTATCAAGGAGGTGTCTGCCCGCAGACACTACAATCTCGCACTCCAATCACCGGTGAGTGTGCTTCGCATTGCAACAATTGCAGAGCACGAGCGCTCGATCGTCCTTGGTTTCTCGTAGTCATTGCGATTGCATTTAGACGACTCGCATCATTGTCCTCGACGCGTGAAGACAAAGGTGATCATCAGAATCTCAAAGACGCTTTGTGCGTGAACACAATGACAATGTCATGGTCGACTAGCCCGACCCTGGAGTATATAGGTCTCCTCGACCGATGACCAGGCTTGCTGTGGCGAGGTCCTACCATCAGCACTCGCTGCGCGACTTTGATTCCTCCCGTCCGACACTCAACCTACCACTCTCTTCAGCAACAATGTCCTCACACCAGATATTCCCAGACGAGGTGCTTTTCATAATCATTCGCCACATAATCGAGAGACGATGCACCAACAACCCGCGACGAGTCCAGAATATCGACCTCAGCCACCAGGTTCCGCTCAATGGCCCAATGCTGGACAGAATGATCAAACCCTTCTCTGGTCGCGAATGGCTGTTGAGAATGGCGCGAGAGGAGCGTTTCAGGGTCTCGCACTTTCGCCTGCGGCAATGGCGTCAAGTTCCGTTCCTGCAGCGGCTGCCAGCCTATCCAGCCGCGATGCTGCCTCTCGCCATAATGAGACACCTCGTCCTCGACATCGTCAACATGTGGTATTACCAGCCAGGTCTCAACTACGACATGAATCAGCCTGACCGAGGAATTCGGTTCGGCACTGCTCAGGGTCAGTTCTTTGCCGATCTGACCACTAGCTTTCCCGCCTTGGAGATGCTCGAGGTTGACGTGGTGTCCTTTGACGTTCAGATACCGCACCCTTACCACACTTCAGCATCAGTCACTAAATTCACGCGAGGCTTCTATGCTTCGTTCATCTCGCAGGTTCGGCCCCTCCATCCCAGCATTCCGTAGCACCAGCGCGATCCTGCGATAGCGATTCGAGTCTACAACGAAGAGTCTCACAACGTGTGGCTCATTCAACAGCGCCAAGGCAGCCTCAGACGCGCGATTGTGGTACAGGACCGGGACTTCGCCACGGAGGACGCCATGGTAAAAGAGATGATGTTCTTGCCGCATGTTGTCGTCGTCGTGAGACGTCCAGGAGAGTCGTTGACGTCGCCATGGGGTCCACAGAGCTCTTGAAACAGATGCCGTGATTGTACTCTGCAAGGTAAGCTTTTCCTCTCCTCTGTGTTACGTTGATCCTAGGCTATACGTTCATCCTAGGCTGCAGATGGTTGTCTACGATGCTCTATATTTACACTTAATTCCTCACATCTTTCCAACCCCACTCTCTCATCCCGTAACTGCCCAAGGCGGAGCACTAGTTCGAGCTTGCATGGACTCACATGGAAGGACGAGCTGTTCCAGATAACATGTCGGGTACGGTGTCAACACGGCAATCAATGTTAGTGACGACAAATTGGCAGCTTGGTACTGTTCATATGTCTCATCTATACTCTGATCCGCCACAGATCCACTGTGTTATTGTCGAACGATGCAAGGACAAGGGGAACAAAACAGTTCTCGCACAACGAATCCCGGATGACAATGCTGCTTTGTTGCCGGCCTCAAAGGCATTGTGAATCTCCATCTTCAAAGCGAGTCGGAAGATAGCTGATCCATAAGTCGCCCTCGAACGTACCCCGGACATCTACAACCTCGCGTTACCAGTATCGCCGAGCAAAAACAAAGCATTCACATCACTCAGCACACCAAGGTCATCATGCCTGGATTCTACGACTTGTCCGATGAGCTCATGCTCATGATCATCCGGGAGATGATCGTCTTCGATTGCACCCTAGACCCTTCCCGCACTCGACTCATCATGCTCCACGGTCCGACAATGGCTAGAACTATCGCCAGATTGGTCGCGCCCATGGCCTGGAATGACCACTTTCTAACGATGACCTACCAGGCCATCTTCACTAATTCCCCTTTCCGTCTACGTCAGGATCGTCAGGAGCCACTGCTTCAGAGATACCAAGCACCCACAGCGCTTCCAGCTGTGTTCAGGCATGTAAGGCACCTGGTCCTTGACGTGGAGGGGCAGCTGCAGCAACCCCAATTCGACCAAGGTCGCTTCACAGAGGGTGCAGGACTAGGTGAGACCCACGCCGCGCACTTATGACAGGTCGCCCAACTATTTCCATCTATGAGAATCCTCGAGATCGATCTCCATACCCATTTCTTCCGGAATCCTTTGAACAGTGCTCAGGGCACCCTGCCCAGAACTCTGCCCGCTATACTCCGTCTGCCTTTTGCAACGAACAATATGCGCTTGTACCTCGAATCGCTGATCGAAGTTTTGAACTCACGGGATGCGACAGGAGTTCCGCTGAGCATGGAAGTCAGACTTCGGGTGTACAATGAAGGCACCGATCCTTTCCAATGGGCCCGGATCATGCATGAAGGTACCATCCGACCGGCGACCGTGATTGCGGTCAATGACTTCAGCACCCTGGCCGCTTTGGTATCCGAATTGCTGTTCTTGCCGCACGTGGTCGTTGTCTTTCGGGGAGACGACTGGGTAGCCTTGATGCAGCGAGAACGCGAACATTACGGCCCCGCGGTATGAATAGCTAAGGTATGGTAGTTTCTGTCTGTTCCTTACGAGCGCGTACTATGCTACATCATATTCCATCTTACACTGTTGCGGGATCTGGACTCATATTCGAC
>JAVRRP010000646.1:0-15395 GCA_036872775.1 Oleoguttula sp. CCFEE 5521 | reverse complement strand
GACGAAAAAGGAGAATCGGGGGTTTTTGGAGGATGTGGAGAGGGGAAAGATGGAGGAGGGGATGGAGACAAAGAGGCGAGCAAAAGGGGAGAGTGAGAAGGACGAGGGGAAGAGGACGAAACAGAGGCCCGCGAAGTCGTTCAAGCAGATGAAGGTACAGGGATCGGGGAGTAGGAGTGCGGGCGCGGACGAGCCGGAGGTGAGGAAGACGTTGAGTATGGTCTTCTAGGCGTTCTTTTGGGAAGTCGGTTCACCCTGTCATGATCGGATGCGCTCGCAAGCGCTGCAGCGTCGTTGTACGGTTGCCTTAGAGTGTATATTACATATGTACATCTCGTTCATGTCTTCATAGCCGTGCAGGTATAGCAGCACCTGACTTTTTGCGACCCTTTTTGACCAATACAGCGTTGTCTTCCGGCATCCAAAGCCCAGCAGCAACCAAGTCTGTTAATTCAAGCACTCTCTTCACGACAGCACCACTGTCTCTCCGACTCTTGCCCTCCAGCCTACCCTGGCCGATCCTCTCACAGAAGTCCCACAGCCTGCCCTCCGCGACGAGGTTGCCCTCGCCATCCCGCTTGGGTTGCCACTCTCTCGCAAGGCTCACCTTCGGTGGCGTCTTGGCATCACCATCCTTCTCACGCCTGACGAAAATGATCTTCTCCTCCTCTTGCCTAGTGTAAGCATTCTTTAATGCCTCCTTATTGACAGCCTCGAAGTAGCTCAGATCGCCCTGGTGGAAGAGCGTCTTGCCTAGCAGTTGAGCTCGGTCTTGCACGGTAGGTAAAGGAAGCCAAGCCGATGCGCCTGCGTGTTTTGCTGCGCGTGGAGACGAGAGCATGAAGAGGCTGATTGCGCCAAGCCACGCTGCTTCGATGAAGGGCCAGATGAGGAAGCAGTAGAAGTCAAAGTTTTCCCTGCCTAGTCTTCGCTCGGAGGGGTGGAGTGTGATGGTTTCGACTTTGCCATCCTTTGTGGTGGTCTGCAGGACGTGGTCGGCTTCGAGTCCCTTGAGTGTCTCTGCAATGTTCTCATCGAGCGGCCTTGTATCGAAGATGAACTCCGCACGGAAGAGATGCGATAAGAAAAGCACATAATCCCGAAGCTCAGCGTAAGAGATGTGCTGAGCGTCTTCTCCGCCTCCAGCCTTGACTTTAGTGTAGACTGCTGCGCAGACTAGAGCCTGTGAGATGAAGAGGTGGATCGTCATGTTGCGATAGAAACTCAGCTGGAAGCGATCCTCGGCGAAGACCGTTTCTTCGGGCAGGCCTTCGACTCGGCCAACGAGCTTCGGTCCAAGCACGTCCAGAGCGCGGTCAACCACAGTCTCCGCGTTCACTGTGGAGAAGTGCGCCAGGCGGCCGCCTTTCTCGCGGACGCGGTTGCTTAGCCAATTGACGCGGCGGACAAGCTCGCGTTTGCCGACTCCTCGTCCACGTAGCGTGAGGAGCACTGTACCGACCAGCGCAGTAGGCATGACCACGCTGACGTCGTTGATCTCCTTCAGCACCCGGAAGCCAAGCGTTGTGAGAAGGCGTCGGCGGAACGCTGCATCTTCAGAGTGCGTGCTCACGTCAGGCTGTTGCACCAGCCTACTCCGCTGCGTGGTGACAAAATCCCGGAGACTCCATGGTTCGTGGAAGCGCATGTCCACGCGACCGAGCTTGAGTGATAGCACATTCGATGCCGAGAGGAAAGATGACAGCGACTCCGACTCCTTTGGCTGGCCGAGCAGCTCGGAGACATAGCTGTCTACCTCAATCACCTTGTCGTACTGCGTGCTGACTGGCACGATCAGGCAATCCTTTACGCTGCCAGACATCACGCTGTCGAGGACAAAGCTGAGGAAGCCGAACTTTGGCTGTAGCAATTTGCCAGTCCGTGAGCGGCCGCCTTCGATGAAGCACTCCAAATTGTGGCCGTTTTGTAGCAGAGTGTCGATGTACGACTGTACCAATGTGATGTAAAGTTGGTCATTGCCGAAACTTCTCCTGATCCACATGGCGCCTGCATGCTGTAAGAACGCTCCCACGACCGGGAAGTTGAGATTGTCGCCAGCTACCACTGTCGGCAACGCAAGTCCGAGTCGATAGCAGATCAACTGCAGCGAGACGTAGTCCACATGACTCCGATGACAAGGCAGAAACAGGATACTCTGTCCCTTCTTAGCAGCCTCGTCCGCCACTCGCCGCAACTGCAAGACCTCCTCGCTATTAACATGGATACCCTGATGATACGCCCTGGTCAAAAGCTGCGTGGCAAGATAGTACGCCCCCCGAATGAAATACTTCGACTCCATCTTACAGATCATCTCCCCCACCCACTTCTCCGCCACGCCCGCCAACTGCCCCTCCAAGTCCATTTTCCGCCTCACCCTCTTACTCCTCCACCCCACTTCCTCCCCCTCTGTCCCAATCGGCCCAAGCCTCCCCTCCTGCAACTCAACCTCCATCCTCTTGCCCGCCAAGTCCGCAATCTTGCGCTTGAGCTTCGGCTGCGCCATGACCATACGGATCATGTTCTCGCTGAAGCCGGCGTAGAAGATCTCCTTCCCGATGATCTTGTCGTAGCTGCGCCATCCTGTGCCGTTCACGTGTTGGCCGAATTCTTGGAGGGCTGTGAGAGGTGCGGTGCGGAAGCGCGTAAAGGGTTCGAGGAGCTCGCGTTCGCCTCGGGTGCCTGTATCGACGCCGGAGGGGTGGAGGGAGAGGGAGGAGCCTTGGAGGACGAGGTCGGGAGGGGCGTCGCTCGGTGGTGGGGAGGTGGAGTTGGTCATGTCGGTGGAGCTGGGCGGTCGCTACCGTGAAGTGACAGTACAGTACTTTAGGCGGCTTCGTGATGCCATGCTCCCAAGTGATCTACCACGTCGTCGGGAGTTGGGTAGCTGCGCAATGCTTCCATGGCGCGACGAGCTCGTTGACGATCACCCAAATAAACCGAGGCATGTGTAGCGGAATTTGTTCCGCTGCCAGGACATGACACAACGACTGTAGATCGCAACAAAGAGCACGACGGATCAACGTATGTCATCCATAATGCGGCAGGAAATGAAGAGGAGAGACCGATGTTACAGGACCTGGAGACACTGCACATTTCTACCGATGTAATCTTTCACTCGATGCAAGCCATTCTACATTTCCGGTCAGACACGCTACGAACGCTGTGCATCGCCCTCTAGCCATCTCCTCGTGTGATCCCTTAGACTTCTAAGTACCTCTGTTGAGAACGTCGGCGCCGGAGCTCCCAGTCCCGACTCATTCCAGGCGTTCCTGGGCCGTGCCGGACGCCTAATCCTCGAATTCCCTGCGAGATACTGGTCCAGATTCGTTTGGTGACCAAGCAGTCGTCCGAGATCTTCTGGAGTGGGATTGCAGACTCCTTCTGCTGTGTGCTTGACTTGCCTTGTATTCTCACTTGCCTTCTCTTGCTCCGCGTAGATCTCAGCGAGTAACGAGTCGACGCATTTGCGTTGACTCGCGATCTTCTGCTCAATTTGCTTCTCTGTCAGTGCACTATGTTCGTCCTCGAGGTCTCCACTCATGCGAGCCGCAACGGTGAGAGCCGTTTTGAAAGGGCCGAAGAACTCTGAACTGTCGTCCGCATCGGTCTCTAGGCCTGCAAAGCAGCGGAAATGATAAAGGACAATCGAAAGCACGACTATAGTCATGAGAAACGTGAAGAGTAGTAGAAACGAAAAGCCCCATTGGTAAGTGTCCTGTGGCTGGCAGACACCTTGGTCGTGCAGGTCACTGACAGAGAAGACTGCGCCGTCGTAGACAAAGTTAGGAGCCTGTCTGCTAGGCGGTCGCACTTTGTACGTAAATCCTGTTTTCGAGAAGCCGTAATCCGAAATAGAGATTGGCGACAGACTGAGGGTATAGTTGCCAAGAGCGTAAGTCTGTTCATTGTGCGTGAAGTTGGACGAGACTGGAAAGGAAGTCCAGCCTGGACAGTCTTGGGTGTGAAATAAGGCTGCACCACCTGGAATGCAGCCGAGACGATCGGACGAGGATGCCGGAAGGCCATTCACATCTGTTGAAACACGTTCTCGTCAGTGTTTGGTCAGGTCAAGCGTCGAGCTATGTCGCATACAGTCTGCAACGTCGCTCATGAGCTTGCTTCCGTAGACCACACACTGGTTCTTGCTCAGGCCAACTCGATTACCATCGGCGATCACCATTTCGCAGGCTGATATCTCGCTCACTGAGATGTAAGTGTTGTTCGTCCAGGTCATCACAGGTATCTGCTTAGCCTGATAGCCGGTCATGGCAGAAAGCCAAGTCGGGGTAATCAGTATGCAGAATGTCGAGATTGAGAGGACAATTCCTATATGAATTGCGTGTCTATTCGCAGTGCATTCATCTCTGGTTGCATATGGGGAAGATAGTCTCGGTGTGTCGGTGGCATAGTACCAGAGTGACAGCAGTGAGACCGTTGAGTATTGCATCGCGAGCGTGGTCCTGTAGGGACGATGTCGTCCATACATTGCTTTTGCCACTGACCGACGGAAGAGGCTGAAGATGATGAATCCACCTAAAAATTGGCTGCCTCTGCCTATCACGAAATTCCAGAGCTCGTCGACCATTTTGGCAGCAGTATAAGTGAGCGATCCAAACGCGAGTGTGATAGATAAGGTGTATTTGATGTTCCACGGCGAGGGCTTACTACTGAAGCCAGGCGTGGATACCCAGGTCCTGCCACCAGCATCGCACCCGATTTGGATATCGTCCGCACCGCCGTGGTTGGTGGAGGACAGTGCGATTAGAATGGCGAGGATTGAGATCAAGAATATCGTCGGAACCGTGCCCAGCCATCGAGACCATCGCACGTGACGTTCCTCAGGCTTCGTGTCGAGTGATCCGTTGGGCGTAGCACGAACAGAGCTTATCGAAGTGCATGCGCCCAGGAAACTGGTCCTCGAATTGGTCGCGAAACTGGAGTCCATTGCGGAAGGACGCTGAAGCCGGGCAGCTCTGCAAAGGGCTGCAAAACCGCGGTAGGAGCATGGTATGTGAACGCAAGAGATGCAGTGCCGGTAGCGGCTACATAGAGTCTGGCACTGGAGATCCACGCACAGATAACGAAGCTCCCATCGCCTTTCACGCAACACTCACATCGAATCAGATTCATGTATCGTCCCCCACGTACGCTTAGTCCGAATGTCCATTGGCCCATCTGCATGCAGGTGATGAGCGTATCTACCTTCTAGACTTGACGGTGGCTTGACGATGCGGAGAGCTCCGGCAAGGCTGCGCGAAGCTGAGCACATTATAGCATTACTAGCTGCGCCGGGTACTGGAACAATCGCACAAAGGTAGCCATCAATACTGATTAGCATCGTAAGAGACGTCCGTGACAAGGCGGTACCGAGGGTCGTAGAGGCGACGGCAGGGCCACAATGCCCTTCACTAGGAGCATTGACGCGCCGTGTGAGGCTGCAAGGCTGTGATAGTGCATATACATGTAGTCGATCCTGCAGATGGGCCGACAAGGCTGCCAAGGCGGATCAATCTGGTAAACAGGTGTGTCTGCGCCTAGCGGTCCCTCGTGGTCGTGCGGTACTGGTCGTCTGCGATAGTCGTCTGGTGGTTCCGATAGGCGAGCGTACGGAGCCATACGAAAAATGGCTGAGGTTGATGCCAAGAACAGTAAGGTAGTTATGTAAGCATCTCGTGCAGCCAATGTCCCACATTGTCTTAGCGGGTACCAATGCGGGTGAAGACCGTGCTGGCTTAGACCCGTACTACGCCGAAAGGGGAACAAGTTCCGCCGACGTCTATAGTAGGGTCTGAGCTACCGATTCATAGCGTACACCAATAGACGCGAAATTTTGGCTATATTTACATACTACTAAACGCGAACTTTTAGTAAAGATCCTACCCCTCGACGGTAGCCACGACGTAAGTATATAACTATTCTACGATCTAAAGCGATAGAATAGTAGAGCTTAGTAACGACACGAAGCTCTAAGTGGTCGCTTCCCTATAATATCACTTTCCGCTCCGCTAACCTTACCGCTATTAATTTAGCCCCCCTTATACTAAAAATCGAACCTATTAGAATAGGTACTCCGGTACCTTATAGTCTAAATCTGATACCTAGAGGTATTTAATAGGATCTTAGAAGCGTATCGCTACTACTAGCTAGGCGACTACCTTACTAATAAGTAAGATACTGAAAAAGTTCGCGTTTGTTAGTATAGCGACGAATCCGTGGCCTAGACCGTAGCACGCGCAAAACCCCGTTTTGGCTTAGCGTAGGTCTGGGGACGCACGGTCTTCATCCGTCATGTCTACTCGCTGAGACAATGTCCCACAACAAGATTGTCTGCGCAGGGCAGCGAGAGGGCCATGGCGTTCAGGAAGCGCAACGTCCCCCTGGGTAATCCAAGGGGAGGTGCGCCACTGGCGGACGATGCGTCTACGATCTCGCAAGCACCCGGCACTCGATCTTCACCGTTGACTTCGCATACCATCACCTCAACGGGTACCGCGTCGCTGGACGGGCTTCTAGGCGGGCACGGAGGTCTCGTACTGGGCGCCAGCATACTCATCGGCGAGCATGGCACAACGGACTATGCTAGAGCGTTGCTACGGTACTATGCTGCAGAGGGCATCTTGCAAGGTCACACGGTACATGTGGTTGGCATGGGCGAGGGCTGGGTGAGGGAGCTACCTGGAGTCGCTGAGGCGAGGTACCAGAAGACTGAAGACACCGTACCCAAAGTAAAGCCCGATCTTGCGGCGCAAGAACGAATGAAGATTGCATGGCGCTACGAAAGGCTCGGTCAGGCCGGCGGAAGAGGTTCGTACAACGGCTGAGGAACTGAAATCTGATGTATGGTCGGCCTAGTGCTGACAGGTAAGTATAGCTCTTCCCGATCGTTCTCTTGGTGCCGTTTCGTCTCAGACTCCCAATACACAGCAAGAGATTCCCTTTTGCCACACCTTCGATCTCACGAAGCGGCTTGTCGCGCCCGCAGCGGCGGTCATCAATCACATCACGATCGCAGCAACGTCTAGCGATCCTTTCACCCTGATCTTAAACAACGTCAGGCAGGGACTTGCAAGTTCAGCAAAGGGGAGTGTGCACAGACTCGTTATGCCCGCTTTGTTGTCACCAACTCTGTACCCACCTCACTGCGCCAGCCCAGATCATGTAGTGCGTTTCATACATGGGCTACGTGCACTACTCCGCGAGTATCCAAATCAGCTAACAGCAATGCTGACCCTTCCACTCTCTCTATACCCACGCAACACTGCATTAGTACGCACACTGGAGATGCTTGCGGACTGTGTGCTGGAAGTCACGCCATTTCCTCACCAGAGTGATGAGCAGTCTGCAGGTGATGGGAAGAGCGCAAAGGAGGGACAGCCACAGGGACTCGTCAAGGTGCTGAAGCTGGCTCTTGCTACCGAGCGTGGCGAAGGCGGTGCAGGCGCAGGGAACAGCATTGGCGAAGACCTGGCCTTCACGCTGAGTCGCAGAAAATTCGCGATTGCGGAGTTCAGTCTGCCGCCTGTGGAAGGCGACCAAGAAGCACAGAAGGAAGCTGGAAAGGTGACTGCGAAGGATGTTGAGTTTTGAACAAGCTCATGATGCGATGCTGGAGCGACCGCTTGCTCCTTCTCTACATGCACAACACGCGTTGTTCGCGACTTTCCGACTCGAGCATAGCGCTTGCCGATGTCCACCATGCCACACTATTGGTCAAAGGCTGCAATCTGACCTCATGAGTATACAGCATAGGTCTGGTCGGCCGTCGCTTTTACAGACTATCCGCGGTGCACGGTTTCACTGGACGTGAATGTCGAGTTGCTTGCTAACCCAAGACATATGCCCCAGAGGATCACACACGCCTGCAACGTATAACAGGAACATCCGAACAGGTCATAAGTACTGCACACATGACAGGCGAGTGGACGCGGTTCGGAACAGCCCGTTCCTTCGTTACCAATCTGAACATCAAGCTCGAGCTTGGTCGAGACACGCCTGGCAGCCAGCAGCAGCTGTTGCATGAAGCCGGGCAGGTGCGGGCACTGCATGAGCTTCTCATCAGATGTCCACGCCTGTCCCGTACTAAGGTTGTCTTCTGCATGCTACGTCAATTACTAAGAGCAGCTTCTCGTATCGAGCGACTGGCTCGCAGTGTGCTCGACGTGGCCGAGTCGGCTGACCTGGGCCTACAGCGCACGGTCGATCTCCAGATCGTTGCAGAGATCCGCCAGTATTTCGAGCTGTTCCTGGAAGAAGCAAGGGCTTACTGGGAGGCAACGTGGACTGTGTGGCACGCTGTGGACTACTCGCATGACACCCGGCACGCCATCCTGGCCGCGTCTTTGCCGAAGCTGCGTCAGGGCTGCACTTCCATGCATGTGCTTCAAAAGTAGATAGAGATGACCAACAATCTCAGAGATGAAGAGCAGGATGTCCAAAATAACGTCGGAGCTAGCTATTACACCGTGAAGGTCGATGGAATAGGGTAATTGCTTGTACGCCCCCATATGCATGACCTCTATCACTGTGTAAATGTCATGCTATGCACACCAACATAGGTACGGACAACGACTTGGTTGCAGCGGCGATGGTTCTCCACAGGCAGCAACGCCGTCTGTCGGCATACTCATCAAAAGTGCCCCTTAGCAATGTTCGGTGTTTGATGTGTCGCCACATCACTAAAGCTTCGATCGTCGTCGTTGCTACTCAATCAAAGGCAAGTGACCGCTGCCGAAACGTGGACCGGACGAATGCGAGCATTGCGCTAATCACATGCAAGACGTATGCAGCGAGTTTCGATGATGTTTGACGCATCTCAACGACGCGCAGCATCGATACTCCCATGATATCCTCTTTGGTCAATCGGCCAGATGAACTCCTCCCTTTGATCCTCGACCTAGCTACACCCATCCAATCCCGCAAGCAGTGTCTCCGGGATGCATTCGATCCAAACAGCGCGATCGTGGCTATCGAGCCATGCACCTTCGATCATGTTGTCGACCACGTCCGTGGCATAGGCCTCACCTGCCATCGTCTTCATGAGCTCCTGCTGGCCGTCTCCCTGAAAGGGCGTGTCTGGAAAGTGAACCCTCGCAAAGGCCAAGCATATTCACAAGGCTCCTGGACGTCGACTCGCGAGCAATTGGAGACAAGATACCCACCTGGAGGGGAGTCAGATGTTGTGCAAGCGTATCGACAACACTTAGTGTGTTCGCGCAGTATCGTCGATACCATCCGCTCCAACGTGAGGTCAGACACGCCGCGCTCACAGTTGAGCTCGATCATCCTGCCATGCAGTTCATTCACTGTAACAACAGCACGATCACGCTACTAGAATGTGAGAGCTTTTCACCGAGTCGAGAAGACCTTTACGCATTGTCCCGAGTTTACAAATCCCCATGCGCGTATAGTACGTTTTCTCGCTACCATCTGCGACACCGTGGCAGCATAACAATGAAGAATCTGACAGCTCAACAGTGGACTCGCGATAGTCGCGAAAGAAGAGCAACAGCAGCTGCCCTGGATGTACGCCACACAATACCGACGTAAGTGCCACCGCACCTTGCAACACTCTAATGCGATCGACTAAAGCTGTGTCCATCGTTAGGCTTCTTCCTGTCAACGGCTCACTACTCTCGGCCTACCAGAGGAGCTCTTGCTCAAGATCCTCTGGCATGCCACCGTAACCCCGGACCCTTGGATTGACGTGAGCCGCTACGTGCCAGGTCCAGACTACACTATCGACGAATGCGCATTCGACAACGTTGAGTTCCACGTCCTGAACCTTGGTCTCACTTGCCGCCGTTTCCGCGATCTACTTCCCGGCATACTCTTTACTGCAGACCTCTGCCATGTAGCTCTGCCCAGAGTATACCACGTCCATGCTTGCTACTTTGTACCGAACAGGTGGGAGTGGGAGGAGACGGAGCATCTGAACAGCGGTCCTCAAGCCACAGTTTTGCCGATGTGCCGCATCCCATGCGAGAAGGAGATCGTGGATACGGCATACTTTAGGGGCCTGGCTGAGCATATCACCATCGCGACTGAGGTTGACGAGCGCTACAGTAGCGATGCGAGCACTTTCAATAGCAGCGAGATCACTGAGATCCTACGACCTTTCCAGAGCCTCAAGAAAGTCATCGTGCGGCTGTGGAGGGAGAAGGGCTGGCCTAGCTGGGGCTTGGACGGAGTCGTGAAGAAGGCCAGGGATCTGGTCGTGCGTGCGCTCCGTCATGGGCACCAACCGCTGGAATTGGAGATCTGGGGCTTGAAGGGTGGTGAGAAAGATCGGGATGAGAAGATGCCGTCAAAGCGACTGAGCCATGAGATGTTCCAGGGATAGCAGCAGTGGACGAAGGCATGCTTGAAGTGAGACATCCGGCATTAGTGCGTCAATATGGACACAGGGAGCAAAGGTGCTAATTAGACGTGTCTAATAGTTCTCGCGTCGCTCGTTGTAAATATCAATTGTTGTCGGAAAGTAGTTGCGAGGACAAGACGTAGTCGTTGTAGCTACTCTGCGTACTCAATCTATGCAAGTTCTCGGCGCATGAACAAGGTTGCACACTAAAGGTAGTCTTCTCTCGACACAGGTTCAACTAGCCTCAACTTGATGTTTCTAGCACCACATGATGACGAGCCTCATCAACAAAGGGTTTCACCCTCGCCAATTGGCACGCAAGCGTCGCCTGTACAAGGCGAAAGCGAATCCTGCAGCAGAGGAAGCAGCTCGTATCGCATACACGACACAGCCTCCGTAGGTACATTTCGCAGACGTCTCGAAGGCCCGGCTGATGATCCCACAGGCACGACCCAACAATTCGATGCCGCCTTCTCGAGCCCCCAGACCAGCTTCTCCTGCCGGTTCTGGAGCATGCGACCATGAATGCAAACGACGAGAACGACTTGTTTGGCCCTGTCGACATCACTGGCATGGTCGGGCATGAGATGGTCTCTGCCAACTGTGACTACGACAGGCTTATTGGCTTCATCCGTACCATTGGATTTACTTGTCGTCGCATGTACAGTCTGCTGCCTGGTGTCCTCTTGGAGCGATTCCATTGTCATGTGGACTATCCTCAGAGCGCCCATACGCATTTCAGTCTGGAGAAGCAGCTCTTCAAGAAGGGGCTAAGGTGACTGGATCCTGCGGCTCGAGAAGCCTACCGACCGCCTAAGCCATCCTTTGGGTGCAAGAGAAGCGTGGTGGACACACCTCTGTACCAGAAGCTTGCCAAGCACATCATAGTCCATCTCCAGTTCGAGAAATGGAACAACGAAATCTCCGATGTCCCGGAGCTCGAACGCATGCTCTTCGGTGTGGAGGATTATGGGATCCCAGCTTCGATCGAACGGGCGCTCAAGGGTCTCGAAAGACTGGAGAAGGTTACACTGCAGATCGAGAGATATAAGGGATCGCCTCCTCATGAATCCAGAAGCTGCTTTCGTCGCGAGATGTACGGAACGGTGGCAAGCGCATTGAACCCAACGAAACGTCCGGTGGAGTTGCGCATTGAGGTCATGCTGAAAGATAGAGCGCCCGAATAGGGAAGCGGCGGGCCGATCGACTATCAGCAGTTCCAGACAAGGCCGCCTGAGAAGTCGGTCTGGCAGCCAGAGGAAGTAGATATCTCTCTCATCGTGCCGTCGTGGATCGGGTTGGGCTGGTCGGCAAAGTAGTGGGGGAGGAGCTGGGGCAAGTCGCAAGTGCCGATGGCGGAATTGCACCCAGTAGTTTGGTGCGTTTCGAGCTGAGGTGACGGCGGGTCCCGGGCCGACAGCCTTCGAAGGTAGCCGTAGCGTAGTATGCAGGCATCCAGACGGAATCAAACGCGTAGGCTGGTCACTTGTTGACCACCTGATGTCCTCGACGTTCGTCGTAAGATCCTCTTCGTCCCTTCTGGAAGCCTTCGCGTCTTTCTGTACAATGTAGTTGCCGCAAGAAGACGTGGCCTGTAATCGATCTGCGTGAAGCTGCACAAGTGAATCTCTCGGCGTAGAATCATGCTTTATAACATTATGGAGTGAGGCTCTGGACTGTCTGTTGACCGAGGGTCTGCTCCGCTGGGCCAGGATGACATAATCCATCACTCAAGGGCCCATGCCCCGTCATACGGCACGCAAGCGTCGCCTGGAGAGAGCGAAGGCAGCAGCGCGTCTTGCGTACACCAAAAAACTACCATAAGTATCAAGCCTCACGGGCACATGAAAGCCGCTAACCAGTGCTAGCCATGATCCCACCATCCGTAGCCGTCTCCTCGAGCTACCAACCGAACTCCTCGATAAGATCATGGGTTTCGTCATACTGCCCTTAGCGGTGACCGACGGCGTACTGGAGAACGGTAGTGTCATTTGCTACCACGATGTAGTGGCAGATTAGATGCTCTCCATCGGTTCTACATGCCATCGCCTGCACGCTTCGCTCGTCTCCACGCTCTTGACCAAAGGTGCTTGCCAGCTAGCATTACCGCATTGGGGCCACGAACACATGCGCCCGGCGTCTAAAGTGTCGAAAAGGGCTCGCAACGGCCAGGAGCCGCTCTGCCCTGTCAGATCCTCCTTTACTTGCTATGGGGATATTGTAGACACCAGCCTGTTCAGAAGACTGGGCATAAAGATGACGATCACATGCAGACTCATGTACTGGACCGTGAACTGCAGTTTCGTCCAGGGCTCAGCCGACCGCATCATATCGCTGAGCGACAGTCTTGAGGATATTACCGTACAGCTTCAGCGCTCTGAGAGCTGGGGTCTCAGAGTCACAGGAAGCGGGTTGACGACGGAGTGTATGATATGGTGATTGGGGCACGCAAGCCAGGGACAACAGCTGTGGAGCTCCTTGTCCAATGGACACCAGAAGATCAGCAGATTGATGCGAAAGTAGTGCTCGAGCTTGGCCGTTTCTGGATCTACCCACCAGAAGATACTGATTTGGCGTTGCTGTTTTGGCAATCGAGGCCAGCAAGTGATCGGTAATGGTCTGCCTGACTTGCAGACCATTAGGTGTCTGAATTGACCGTACCTGGACGATGAAGCGCGTTGCTACGAGCTTGGCGAGCACAGTGTTGGTCGTGTTCACGGCTGATGTTCGTCGGGCTCCGAGGGTATTCGATGGGTCCTCGGATCCACCCCAAGAGAGAAACCTTGCCGCAGGTCGAGAACATCGATGCTCGAAGACGTACGCTATGAACGCTGCACCGAACCAAAAAGTCACTGCCCTGGAGAAGAAGCACGAGGTTTTCACTTCGCAGCCTTGCCCTTCGCCTCATTCTCCGCCAGCTCCTTGATCAGGATCTTTACCAGTCCGGCATCATTCTCTACATCTTCGTTTCCATCCTCGAAACCTGGACTCACACCGATAGCCAGATACTTCCCATCATCGGAGAAGTCCAACGCAGCGACGGAAGCACCCAATTTGGGATACTGCTTGACCCTCCGCTTCGTCTGCGCGTCCCAGAAAGCAATCACCCCATCTCCACCTCCAGTAGCAAATGTCCCGTGCGGCCGGTTGAACGCCAGTGCATTGACAGGATATACAACATCCGCCTCCTGCTCCGTCCCATCCTCTGCAGTCTGCGTACTCGTCTGCCGATGACACTTGAAAGCATATGTGTTCGCTGCCTTCTCCGCATCGAACCACTCCACCGCCACTCTACCCTCGATGCTACTTGTCGCGAAGCCGGTACCATCAGGCATAGTGGCGACGGCACGTGTCATGAACTTCAAATTACTCTCCCTCGTCTGCCATGGAGTGATGTCGTGAACCTCCACCTCACCTATGTCCGCATTGCTCGACATGCCTGTGTCCGCCGTTTGCTCCGTGAGCATCTTCAACGCTCGCAAGTCGTACACGCTGACTTTCCGCTCTGCCATGGCGATCACCGCACGTTCTGGAGTGAGCGCGAGGGCGAAGGGCTTGCCCGGCAATCGTACACGAAGCAATGAGCGACCCTCAGATGTGGTTGTGTTGTGCACGTGTAGTATGCTGTCCCAGCCAGTCGACAAGACCAAGCCAAGTTCATGGCTGTGTAATATCTTGTTGCTGGGTTGCTCGTGATAGCTCAACACGGTCTGCGTGAGGTCCTCCGCTCCGAGATCCACCTTGCGTACATCATGGTCCAGTCCCACGAAGAACAGGGTGTTGTCATCCGCCCCCCAGGCAAGGTCCAGGACAGGTGCTCGGCATTGCACTCGTTCTAGCAATTTGAAGCGGGAGGACGTGTTCTCATCCTTGCGAACGTAAATCGATATCGTGCGGTCCCATGACGCGACTGCGAGTCTCTGACTTGACGTCGAGAACTGTACGGCGGAGATAGCGTCGCTGGGCGGCTCATCGAGAGCGTAGTCTACACTCATCGTGAGATGTGGTTTGGTGAAGTGTAGTCCAACCAATTGAGTGAGGTTGTGATCGAATGGTATGGTGAGCAGAAGTCGTGTTGAGAAGCGACGTTGGTGACAAAATGCGTGACTCGACACGAGAGATGCAAGCTTGACCATGGAACTCAAACACAATCTTAGCAACAATTCATCCAGCTCGCGAATCGAGTGTAAATCAATCGAGCGATATCGGTTGTCGGCGGATTCGAAGACTGCACAATCCTGCCAAATGAACAGAGCATGAAAGTCGTCCTCCTGCCCGTCGGGCCACCCGGCAGCGGCAAAAGTACACTATGCAATGGTTTACAACAGGTAAGTCCCTCCTCTATCGCTACAGGAATCAATCATTCACTCTCGATTAGTTCATGACCGCCATCGATCGACCAAGTAGTGTTGCCAACATCGACCCGGCGAACGACAACGTTCCCTACGCTGATGTAGCAGCTTTCGACGTCCGTGACCTGGTCGATGTTGACGAAGTCATGGAGCGCGAAGAGCTCGGTCCTAACGGCGGCGTGCTATGGGCGATGGAGGAGCTCGAAGCGAACTTCGATTGGTTAGAGGAACGGCTGGCAGAGTGTGGTAAGTCTCGACCGGAATTTCGATCTCTGATTACAAGTTCCATGAACAAGCACTAACGATTGTGCAGAAGAGACAATCATACTCGACCCACCTGGTCAACCGGAGCTCACAATGCATCACATGGCACTACCACAGATCTTGCATCGGATAGAGAAGCTTGGCTACCAAGTACGCCTGTTATGCATTGTGACAACCCGACGCCGCTGACTGACAACAGCCTAGATAGTAGTGATACAACTGCTCGACTCGGTCGTCACGACTCGCCCATCACTGTACCTCAGCAGTCTTCTCCTCTGCGTACGAGGCATGCTGCACCTTCCCTATCCAGTCGGTACGTCGTCCTCTCCTCATCATAATTGCGAAGCAGACATTGATAAGATTCCCAGTCAACGTCCTCACCAAACTCGACAACCTCCGCTCCGTCGGCTCCGCCGACGGAG
>JAVRRP010000645.1:0-15403 GCA_036872775.1 Oleoguttula sp. CCFEE 5521 | reverse complement strand
AAGCGTAGTACCTTAGGTACTAAGGCTACTATTACTTTACTATATACTAACTACGCCCTATAATAATAGGTACGCTACTATATAAGCCTAAGGAATAGCTAAACTTCTAATTAGTAGTATTATACTAGTAAGTAGACCTTAGAATAACGCTTACGCCTCTAAATAATTAATATAAGTTAGTATACTTATTACCGAAACTACTTAGGCTATTACTAGTCCGCTCGTAAACTACGCTTCTATTAACTACTAAGTTATAGTTATTATTCTACGGTAATATTATCGACGGGAAGCTATAGATAAATATTAATTACTCTTTCTATAAAGGCTAATAATAGTATACTATATACGTAGTAATACTAGTAGTAGCATAGGGAAAGTAGAAGTACGGGGCCGAGGGCGAAGTATTAGAGTAGTCTACTACTATAGATTACAACGCTTCGATAGCCAAAGTCGCGTAAGACTACTAACCTCGGCTTGGATAACTGTTTACTCGCTGTACGACATCGTGCTTTTTGTGAAAGTGGTGAGTAACCCGCTGCCATGCATCCAGATGTACATTTGGCTAATGCCCGATTCAAGCCGGTCATTGCCTCCAGGCATATATTGCACTGAACGTCCACTGCTTCGCTCCGTCCTCGCACCCCGATGGCAGCATCATGCCTCCATTCGCGTTCTTCGCAGCGTCATGGCCAACGGAGCTCTTCTGCCTACTCTTGCCGATCGCCATCGCGTCTCATCTTTCGTTACGCCCAACGCCAAGTCAATCCCAGTCTCCCTATGTTGCATGCCCATGCTCCGCCTCGTGATGCGCGTGCGAACCGCCAGCGATGAGCTTATCGTATGCGACGTAGACTGCGAATGCTCCTAGTGCGATGCCAAAGCCAGGGAAGGAGCCTCGTAGTCGGTTCGAGCGTGTGAAGGGTCCCGTGTATCGCCATGCCTCACTGTGGATCTCGTCAGTCGTTTGCCTTCGTGCTACACTCTCCTTCGAGCTGTCGGCAGACATACGCTCGTGCCCATGGGTCGTTGGCTGGCTGTCCTGCCGCTGCCGCGAACTTGGCCGGGTCGAAGCCAGTGAGATTGGAGCGGGGAGCCATGGCTGCTGTTGTACTGATCAGTCAGACACATTCTCACGCTTCCACTCAGATTGACCCGTACCTGTTCACTTCGATGGGTGGCGTCAATAGTCCCTGAATGCTGGGTATGTACAGCGCAGAGTCGCGATGGCGCATTGGAGATGACCTCAGGTTCTCAGAGCAGCTCGGAAGCTCGGTGCCAAGCCTTTCGCAGAGCCTCGACATCGCCGTTGCATGTGCTTGACCTGACCTTCACATGCATCATGGATGACCACGCTGACTGACTCGCACAAGACTTTCCGACAGCATCTTCTCCGTATGGTCTGATAATACCTTCCCGTTCCCATCCAACTCTCTCCCGCAGCTCCTTCCCAACCTCACCAACAACATGGCTCCCCCAGCCGCGACCCGGATGCACCAGTCGCAAATGTCCAACCCCTTCCAACACCTCAACCAGCAGCAGTCTTATCAGCCTCCCAACTTCTCGCAACATGGCTTCGGCAGTGGCTCGCTGAACGGCGCAGTCATATCGGCCTTCCCAGCTTCGACGTACGGTGCGAGTGCATTCACCCCAGGCGCGGGCAGCACGGTCTTCAACGGAGGCGCCATCTCAGGCCAAGGACAAGGACTGGCTTCAGTAGCAGCACAGCAGGGCTTCGCGAGAGGCGCGGCAATGCAGGAGCACAATGCACATCAGCTTGAGGCCGCGAGTATGGACACGAAGAGCGGGGCAGCTGGGAGGATACGGCAGGTCTGGAGGCAGAATCTGGAACAGGAGATGGCTTTGCTGCGAGCGCTTGTGCTGCGGTATCCTTACGTGTCAATGGTGAGCATGCGAGGCTTTTGCAGCAGTCCTGCAAGCGCTGACACAATCACAGGACGCCGAGTTCCCAGGCATCGTCGCTAGGCCGATTGGCAATTTCGCAGGCAGCAAGGCGGAGTACCATTATCAAACTCTCCGATGCAACGTCGACCTTCTCAAGCCCATTCAAGTCGGCATCACAGTCTGGACGACGGAGGGAGACTTACCACCACAGCAGCCTGACGCCACACTGATCAATCAGCTGAACGGACGAACGCCTCATCCCAATCACTTGATGTGAGTGTTGTCACAGTAGTTCATTTTCCAAGATCTGGACCGCTGACAAGGCCACAGGTACGTCCCATGCACATGGGTGTTCAACTTCAAGTTCAACCTCAGTGAGGACATGTTCTCCGAGCCATCGATCCAGTTGTTAGAATCAAGCGGCGTTGAGTTTGAGAAAAACCGGGAGCATGGAATTGATCTCGACGCTTTCGGATCACTGCTGACTACCTCCGGACTCTGCTTTTCGGACGATGTCAACTGGCTGTCCTTCCACTCTGGCTACGACTTCGGCTACCTCATCAAGGTTCTCACATCTCAGGGCTTACCCGAGCATCAGGACGGCTTTTTCGATATTGTGTCTACCTACTTCCCCAAACTCTGGGACATCAAGTTCCTCCTTCGTTATGCACAGCGACTGCAATCCCAGGGACGATTATCACCCGACGCCTCCCGCATCGTCAGCGAACTTGGGCAGAAGTCTGGTCTCCAAGATCTTGCCGATGTCCTCGCATGTCATCGCGTCGGTCCTGCGCACACAGGCGGTTCAGACGCGTGGCTGACTGGGTCCGTCTTCTGGGCGATGCGAAGCAAGATCTTTGGAGGCGAGTTGCCAATAGATCAGGCAGATCAAATCTACGGTCTGCATGGCGTCGCTGCGCCCGCCTCACAACAGTACAGAGAGGAATTCTTCGCCGCTCAAGGTACGCCGGCGCAGCAGGTGAATGGCCTAAGCGGTGCTGCAGGAACGTACACTCACACACCGAACCCGAGCACGCCGACAAGCTCTCACATTGGTCTGAACACCAGCCAGACGCCTGCGCAGCAGCAATATGGCGGCTATGGTGGTACTCAGTATAACAGATAGAATCAGCGTGCAGCAACACCACCAGAATTGCCACCAAGATCATCAGCATACGGCCCAACTGCACCCGGAGCACCCGACAGATCGCAAGCGGTCGAAATTCCGGATCCGCGTCGACACATAAGCGCGGATACCCCGAGATCAACGTCAGGACCTCATCCCGGATTCACAACACCAGGTCCACCTACGGGTCCACCTCCGTCGCCGATGTATCAGCAATCATGCTTCGGGCCACCCCAGAATTACATGACAACCCCACCAGCTTTCCAGCAGCCATCCTTCGCGCTACCTCAGAATTACATGTTGCCTTGGCCAGGATTCCAGCAGCCGTAGGTGGGGCCGCCTCAGAACTACACGCCACCACGGCCAGCCTCACAGCAGCGACGTTCGTCAAGAAGGATGGTTCGGCACTCGTCCGGAAGATCAAGGTATTGATTGGGCGGGGCAGTCGTGTGGAAGCAATGCGGGTCTTCTTGGAAGCTAGACGATCGTCGCTGTGTATCAATAGGCTAGAGTGTACGATATTGGTCGAAAGAGACTCCCGCTATCTATTAAAATGACTGTCAGCTCCGATTCGTGCGTATATTTACAGCACTGGAAGGGTGCAAGAAGTTGTCGCAGCGTCACCGTGAGGCGAGGTGTTTTGCCTAATGTCTACTAGTCCTTGCAACATGGACGGGGTTCTGTTAGTCAGCAGCCCCACGCCGCCGGCCCGCCCGGTACTGCAGGTTCCCGTAGTTCCTTCCTGCCAGCTCATCGATGCCAGCGAATCACTTCACACACCATCCCAGCTCCACCCATTTCGCGCTTCACATCATAGCTTCACCTATCAAAAGCCTTTCGTCATAGTAAACAAGCAGTCATGCAACAACCTCCGACCGGCAGCTATGCGCCGCCACCGCAGGGTGCAGTGTTCACCATGCGACGATACGATGGCAAAGATGGCATGCCATTGTACGACGCTCGACAGGGCGGGCATTACGGCGCGAGTGCACTCATCGCAGCTGCACACCACGCGCCGCAGCCGGAGAGCTTCCAAGGGCATTGGCAGAATGTATGTGCTTCCGATACTGACAGTGCATTCAAGAGCTGACACACGCGACAGGTCGCGCAAGGTCTGGGATCGGGACAGTATCGCGATATCCTCAACACCTACTGGCAGCATGTTGTCAACCAGCTTGAGTATGAGACACACGACTACAAGATCCACCAACTCCCTCTGGCTCGAATAAAGAAGGTTATGAAGGCAGACCCGGAAGTCAAGATGATCTCAGCCGAAGCGCCGATAATCTTTGCCAAAGCATGCGAGACGTTCATCACAGAGCTCACAATGCGTGCATGGATTCACGCAGAAGAGAACAAGCGACGAACACTGCAAAGGAGCGACATCGCCGCAGCACTGGCCAAGAGCGACATGTTCGACTTCCTCATCGACATAGTACCTCGAGAGGACGCCACACCACAGCACAAGCGAAGGCCCGAGTACGTCGTACCGGAACCAGCTCAGCCGGAGCAGCAGCAATCTCAGCAACAGCAGCAACCCATGGTACCGCATCAAGAGTACGGCATGCAACCACCGCCTCCGCCTGAGCAACAACAGCATCCACCGCAGCAGGCGTTTTACCAGCAGCAAATGTACGATCCAAACATGGGTCAACAGATGTACCAGCAAATGTACCCACCTCAGCCGCCTTCGGATCAGTCTGGCGGTGCATATGGGCCTGGGTAGTCTCCGTCCCGAAGCACGCCAATGTCTCTGCTGCTCGAGGATGCTCGGCCGGCGATCCACGATGAGCGGATGAGGCGATCGGAAGACAAAGTCCGCGATGATTGGACTGAACCGGATGTAGGTGGCACGAAGTCGTCTTTTGACTGGCGGGAATGTCTGCAAGGAGAGTACTTCGACGATGCCATGAATTAAGACTTCACGAAGACAAGACGCATTGGGATGGTGTTACAGTAGCGTCACTGAGATGCTCTTTCTACAGCCAAAGTCTATCATTTCGGTTACACTTCACGATCTTGATCTCAGTCAATTCACCTCACAAGCTGCTGACCGCTACAGAGACCATCGAAGTCCTCGCCATCGATGCACAGGAGTTAACCGCGTTTACAGACCCATCATATCTACCTCCGCATATACAGGCTTATGGAGCAGATGTCACGCCGGCTCAAATCCAGCTGCGACTGTCGAGCGGCGGGCTACTGCTCGTCAGAGAAGTCACAGCCGGATGCGAAGACGGTAAGATCCCTCCTGGGCTCGGATCTAACAGCACCACAGACAAGACATGCGTCCAAGTCCAGACTTTTGACTCCTAGTGCACACCCGCAGCCTTTCGTAGTTCTGACTCGCAACAATCTCAACGGCAAGCCTGGCATCTGAACCAGCGAAGTTGGCATTGACATGCGGGTGCAGAGGTCAGCGTAGATGTCCCGTCCTCCGTTGGGTATGCATCGTATGCGTCAGACGCTGACCCGTTAGGGATGGCATGCTGAACGCCGACTATCTCCACCGACCGGGTCCATACAGAACGCCTCGTCCGACTGCAACCCTCTCTCCATGCAATCAGATCAGGATGGTCCTACGCTATCCTCATGCGATATATTATAACAAGATCTGCGCCATCTGCCGCGATCGTGCCTACAATCCTCGTATCACTTCCTGCGGGTACAATTTCTGCGATCTCTGTTTCCGACGGTATCTAGCAACATCAGATCTTTGTCCATTCTGCTGGCGCAACGTTCACTCAGAGAATGCCTGTTCGCCCAAGCAGTACGCTTTCTAAACAGATCAGCAAAGTCCTCTTCCGCCTTCGATCGGTCCACAGCTGCGATATTTGCGCGATCTGTCGCGATGATGTCTGCGGCCCTCGAGCCACGTCTTGCAGGCACGTCTACTGCAACCTCAGTATCCAACTCCATCTTGCGACGTCGGATCTCTATCGGTACTGCCGGCACAACCTCTTCAAGAGATCTGTTGATACAGGCACATCTCGTGGAGTCCATGTTGCAGATATTACGGGCGAGCTCACTGGTGCGGATCTGATTGCTTTGGTAAAGGTAGATTTGTGCGTCGCAGTGCCACGCTGGTGGCTACATCACGGTCCCAAGTTCGCAAACATCGCCGGCTTCATCAGGTCAAGATTCGAATCTCGTGTGCCGTAAGCCGTATCATGAATTGCATCTTTGAGAGACACGGTGAGTGGGGAAACTGACCAAGAAGCATGGCGACAGGGAGAGCATGTAACGGTCAGCAGCAACCCACAACAGTAGAAGACACTTTGCAAAATCAAACCTCCGCGCGAGATGGAACTTTACACATGGATTTACGGAAGTCTTCATACTCAAAAGGTAGTACAGACCAGTCCATCGAGGTCGACATCACAACCCTGGATCGACAATGCGCTTCCAATTTGATCTTGAGTCGCCCTCGGCACAGATCGACAGCGCCCTCAAAGACTGTGATGCCACGTCCAATACAAGCATTGAGATCTGCGCCATCTGTCGAGACAAAGTGCACAATGCTCGATCCGCATCGTGAGGCCATGTTTTCTGCCTAATGTGCATCCGTATGCACCTAGCAAGCTTTAACGACTGTCCCCTATGCCGCAAGAGACTCTTTGATACTAGTCTCGTACCGCCCTCAGCGCAGGTAGATCATGCCATGAGGAAACCACAAGCCGGTATAGTCCCAGGAGATGAATCTGCGCCGTCTGCCAGGAAACTATCTACGAAGCTCGCTCTATCGCTTGTGGGCACTTCTTTTGCCGGATGTGTATCCGCACGCACCTTGCTACATTTGACGACTGCCCTATCTGCCAGAAGACTCTATTCAGCTCCACTTCGCTCCTTACGAGGACGCTCACTTCCAGGGTCCGGAACATATGGGAAGCCTTCGTCTGGTCGATTTACCGCCCTATTTGAATTACTGTGGTCATGGTGCTACTAATGGCCTTCGTGGTCTACACCGAACCACTCGTCCCCGCATATCTGGCTGGATATGGGCTTGTTGTGCTTTTCATCCACCTTACTATCGGCCTCGATAAGCTCGAAGGATGGTGTCCAACACTGCACGATCCTCAGCGACTCCACCAGTTCCTCGTGAACACCATACACACAATGCTATGGATCCTCATGGTGATGTCGATACTGCTCAACATGTTGGAAGTCCTGGAGTCCATCGTAAAGGCGATGCTCGTTATCATCAAGACGCCTAGCCTTAGTGCTATTGCGGAATCTCAGATAAGATTGGTATGCTCCTCGTATTTCCTGAGCTGGCTCATACCCCAGTAGTTCATCGCGGGCTTTCTGTACTTCGGGCCGCACTGGAAATTATTGGACATGCTACCCGTGGAGGCAGCTACAGGCACAGTGGAGGTGGTTGCTACTTTCGCGGAGCAAGCTGAAGTCCAAGCAGAGGGAGATGCATTTCTAGTAGACATCGGCGGACACGAAGACGGACACATTGACTTCAGTGACTGGAAGATGGGTCCGGTCTTAGCTTGAGTGAGCAGTAGGAGGCCATGCAGTGTCCGCAGGAATTACAGCTTGGGAATTTCGTCTGTGGCACACTTCGACATCACCTTCATGAGGACGGCTACCGAATCGAGTATGCTTTGTCGAAACTCGGCTGACCAAATCGATTACTTGATCTGTGCGCAAAGTCGACTACTTTTGAGGACGCTTGATCGGCGCCTGTGAAGTCAAATGCTCACAGTGTGAGGCCAGTCCTCGATTTGTGCATATACATGCGATATCCTCCTCGGCAATACCCTCCGTCTTGTGCAGCCACCGCCATTGTCACATCGCAGACTGGTCAATGTAAAGTCCATCGAGAGTAACATCAGATACACCCCGCAGCCATGCCCATCAACTTCGCCTGTAAGAGGCCATCGGCACTTATCACCAATGCCCTCTTTACGCCAAAGCCAGAATCGACTCTTGACACCGAAATCTGCGCCATCTGTCGAGACGACGTGATCGGACACGATCCCAGGGCCATACCCTGCGGGCATATCTTCTGTCAACTGTGCATCCGCTCGCACTTTGCAAGCTTCGACGACTGCCCGCTCGCCGCAAGAACCTCTTCAGCTCTGCCTTCGCTACGCCCTGTGCGCAGATCGATACTGTTCTTCGAATGCCGAACGCAATCGCCGCAGAGCTTGTGAAAGACCACATCTGCAAAACATGCAATGATAGAGTCTACGATTCCTGGTCCGTGCTCTGCGGACATTTCTGCTGCAAAATGTGCATTCGGGCACACTTGGCTACGTTCGACACATGCCCCGTCTGCGAGATAAAGATCTTCGGCGTCTCAACATTTGTCGCCACTGCGTCTGGTCTTAGAGCCTGGAAACGCGGCCTCGGTGACTTACCAAGACGACTGTGGCTCCGCAGGATACTCGGCGGTCTCTTGTTCTTGACTCTGTCTTACTCCAACTATCGTCTGGCAGTGATCATAATCTATGCTTGCATCATCACAGCAATCATCGAACACACGATTGGGATCAAGGAGCTGATAGGAAATTGGCCGATCAAAACCAACTGGACGTCATGCTACGGTCTCCTAATATTCTCGTCCTTATGCACCAGTGCGACGATGCCGGCAGCCATCGCCATGTTGCGACTGGAGACAGTGTCCTCGTCTGCCAGAATCGCGAGTGACGGGATCCCTAGCGTCAGCACAATGCTCGACGCCACTGTCGAACAGATCGCTTTCGAGCACGCCTTGGGGTGGCTTATACCGTTGGGCTTGACATTGTTGGCGTTGCGGTTTAGGCGGCGAGCCGCTCCGGAGGAGGATCATATGCAACTTGAGGAGACACCTGCGACACCAGCAGAGTCCGGCTGGTACGAGGTTGCGAAGAGAGACTTTAGTGATTTGGAGCTGCATACGTTCTCGTCCTGATTGGTTCAATTGATAGAGGCAGGGGCGGTGAAGGTGCTCGGCGCGTCTCTAGCACGGGTTGTCGATGTGAATAGAATGTCACGGAGTACTGTCTTCGTTAGGTTCTGTTCGGCGCCGTCACCACTCGCGCGGTTCATGCTCAGCTCCAAAATTGCAGAAGATGGTCTGCCAGTGCCCACGAGTCATAGTCTTATCAAATAACCGGTCGTCTAGCGCGAGCGAGTCGATCGTTCTCCATAGCAAACGTGCGAGTCTTAACGTTAGATGCGTGTATGTTCCGAGGACCCTCGGCACTACTTGATGAGTCACTGATCTCATTAGGAAGCCTCTGGTGTCCCCTCACTCCTCTCCTTCCTCTTCGCAAACCCCCTCTCGCTCTCAACAACCTTGACTGGCTGGAACCTCGACTCCGCCCCAGGCGCACCACCAGCTCCACCCATAGGCCCGTAAGCACCCCACGCTGCTTTGAACGGTTCGTCAACAAGCTTGCCTTCGACCTCCTCAGGACTCTCCAGCTGCGACTCAAGCATAGTCAGCTGCTTTCCAAGCGCTGCCTCAATCTGCGCCGTCTCTGCCTCTAAGTCGGCTTCAGGCCCATCTTCCATCTCCAGTGAAGTGTGCTGGAAGACGTTCGCTTTCATGCCAACACCGTAGTACTGATTCTTCTTGAGGTACGCCAGCCATAGCCCCACCACATGGGAGTCGCTGTCCTGAATCTGCAGAAGCCGTTTGTACGTCACCCTCTCAAAGTTCTCCTGACTCTTTTTGTGCACGAAGTTGCCTCTTATCGTGGTCCATCTTTCGATGCGCTTGGGCAGCGGCACGGGTCCTTTAGCTGGGAGACCAAGGTAGTAAGCAGCTCGCATGGCGAAGTCAGCGTAGACTTCCAGGTTGCGGAGACTGTAGGAGCGGAGCTGGAGATCACAGACTGGTAGCCCATGGGTAGGAGGACGGCGAAGAGGTGCAAGATAGGCGGCTTGGACTGATTTCGGGAGGCGGACGGAGCGGAGAGAACTGGAAGTCTCGGAGGAGATGACAGTAGCGTTGCGGCGTTGAGATGGCGTGATGGAGGCATCTTTGGGTGTGCTAGTCAGAGGCGAGGATGGAGACTGCGTTGCCAAACATCGACGACTGCACTGGGCTACGGGGTGTGACTTCGGGGGTGAGAGCTGGGGGGTTCTTGTCAGTCCATGCACTGGAGGTGGTGCTGAAGGGATCCCATACCCGCAGTCGCTTGACTGAGCCGATGAGTGATTCGACGTATATCGGAGCCGCCATTGTGTGTATGGCATGTATCGTTGCGCGTGATGGTGTTCATTCACATGGATGCTGATATCAAGCCGTTCCTTCCCTCGATGACAGTCGCACGGCTGCTCCTCGGCTGAACTTTTTCCGCGATCCAATTATTTATCGATTGCAGACTACGTCCATGCAGAAAATACGCCCAGGGCATATCGACAGCTGAAATTCATCATGGCTGGCTCTTCCTCATTGCGCATCGGCAACAAGATCAAGCGATCCGAGCAGCACGTCAAGCGCAAGAAGGAGAGGGAAAGCACGAAGCGAGACGAGCGACTCAAGCGCAGACGACATGAGGACAAGAACCCAGATCTGAGAGCAGCGCGACAAAGTAGAAATGTGCCCGCTACGATCGACTCCAAGCGAACATGGGATGAGGTCGATCCAGAGGAGGGAGGGGAAGATGCGGCGCTTGGTCGAAGTGTAGACATTCTGCGAGCGAAGCGAAGAAAGGTGGAAGAGTCTGAGGCTACTGAGGATGTCGACGACGAGGAAGCACAGAACGAGGAGGCGCCAGACAACAAAGAAGACGACCTCGACAGCATGCTCGGCTCAGACTCAGAGGACGACGCCGCGACGAAATCTGCCCCACCCGTCCGCGAACCCAGCGAAGCGCCATCAATAGCAACAGACCTCGCCCTCACCCCGGAATCACTCTCAACCCGCTTCCCAGCTCTGTTCGACCCACCTCCCGACCAACAACCCAAAGTCCTCATAACCACCTCCCTCAACAGCGCCCTCCACCAAGAAGGCCAAATGCTCACAACCCTTTTCCCGCACAGCACCTACATCAAACGCTCAGCCCACGCGCACGCCTACAAATACTCCATCCGTGAGATCGCCAAGTACGCTCATGGCAGAGAGTATACGCATCTCGTAATCCTGAACCAAGCGCTGCATGTCAAAGAGCCAAGCGGCCTGGACATCGTGCTCTTGCCAGGAGGCCCAATGTTCCACTTCAGCATCTCCCATTTCGTGGCAGGGAAGAAATTACCAGGGCACGGAAATCCGACGAATCACTACCCGGAGCTGATCTTGAATGGCTTCAAAACGCCACTCGGACTGCTGACAGCGCATCTGTTCAAGTCTCTCTTCCCGCCACATCCTGAAATCCAAGGGAGACAGGTGGTGACGCTGCATAATCAGCGAGATTACATATTCCTCCGAAGACATCGGTACGTCTTCCGCGACAAGCGCGCGACGGAGAAGCAGATCCAAGGAACGGACGGGAAGCCGATGAAGGGTGTGGAGGAGGTGAGGGCTGGATTGCAGGAGCTGGGGCCAAGGTTCACGATGAAGTTGAGAAGGGTTGATCGAGGGGTGCAGAGGGGCAGCGGGCAGGAGTGGGAGTGGAAGGGTGGGGATGAGAAGGTTAGGACGAGGTTTAGTTTGTAGTATAATGATCTGCAACCTGTGCTGGGGGAATCCGGCTGGATGACGCAAAGAGTGACAAGAGTTGGTCTTCTATTTACTATTAGTGACTGGTCCCTGCAACCAGGGCCATGAACTCTGTACAATTCGGCCTCAGCCTCTGAGCCCTGTGGTGCATCCAAATGGGTATAAGTCATGTTCGCCTTTAACCCCACGAGTGATATGCTCTTCCCCGAAACCCCCGGATCCTCACGCTGGCAGATGCTCCGTTCCTAAACGCCATTCACCACACTCCCCAATATAGCTCACAGTGATCACCTGACCATATTGAGCATGCGTCGTAAGTCGTCAGACATCTCCTGCACATCTCTTGGTGTACCTGCAGCGACACCACGGACGACGTGGGCAGGCTGCCCATATACTTGTCTCGGCGCAGGAGATACGCCTTGCAAGCCGTTCGTCTGAGCTGTAGGTTGTGAATTACCGTTCCCGTATGATTCGTGCTGTGAAGCCTGCCAGCCATTCATCTGTGCTTGAAGAGGTGGACCTCCGTTGCTTTGCGGTCTCGATTGAGGCCCATCCGGTCTAGCGTGCTGCCTCTGCCCAATTAGCTGTGATGGCGGAATAGCAGGCATCGATGCCCGGATATGCTGATCCAGATACTGGCGCGAGAAGGATGACGGCGACTGAGGCGGATGCTGTCCATGAGCATGCTGTGGCGAGGGCGCAGAGTTCCAAGGCTGACTTGGTGGTAGTGGTGAATGCATGGGAGCTTCATTTCGGACAGCAGCGAACATGGGAGACAGATTGGCATTGCCATAGTGCAGACCATTGCTCTGCCTGTGATCAGTCTGTGGCGTGCTTGCAGGCGTTGGCGAGGTCCAAGGTGTAGATTGGGAGTGACTTTGCGGCGTCTGCTGCGTGCTCCATTGTGGCGACTGATGAACTTGCCTATGTGGCGTCTGCTGGGGAGACACCAGCGGTGTCTGTTGAGGCGCAGGGGACTGTGCGATGTTCTTGAAGAGCATCGCCTTGAGTACTTCTGTGGTCATGCTCAGGTCCTCCCCACTGCCTTGCTGTGAGGTATATGCGCCAGGAGATGACTTTGTTCTCTCGCCAGCTTGTGGTCTTTGAGGAGCGGCTAGGGTCCCGGGATTTGGCTGAGATGGCTGATTTGGACCAGTCATGAGCATGCCGTTCTGCATCGAGTCTTCCTTCGCGATCGGCGATAGAATAGTTTTAATGGTACTAGGCGAGAGCGTGCTACTAGCTCGTCTATACCGCTCCGCCTTGTCGGCATCGAAGAACATAGCCAGTGGGCTCTTGACCTGCGGCAGGTCGGCAGCGTGTTTCGATGGCGATGCAACATCTTGCTCCGGCGAGCTCATCACTTCAGGCGTGGTCTCACCATCTAGCACCTTTGCAAGTGACTCTTGCTCTGCAACATCTGGTACTGACCTTGAGAAGAATTTGTGTGGTATGGGCAGCTTCGAAGCTGCAGGAGAGGCCTGGAATCTGGATCCAGCGTATGCCTGCTCTTTGGCAGGCGTATTCATGACTTGCGTTGCTGATCCGCCGACCGATGCTGGGCGTGCACGCTCTGCTGCAGTCCGAGTCTGCGCACTCACAGGCCGTGGCGCAGCGCTCTGCCGTGGCTGGCGGGGCGGCTTGGGTGAGCGCGGACTGGCGCTGGTGACTGTGTCCGACACTGTACCGTCCAGTTGTGATGATGTCGGCTGAACACTCTTGCGCGGCCGAGTGCGCTTTGCCTGCACTGCTGAAGGCGCTCCTTGCGCTGAGGGTACGTCGGACATGGCGTTTTCGGACTCCATGTACGGTTTAGATGGGTCCCAGAGATGATTGGTGGATCGTGTATGAGATCTTGACCGTCTGCTCGCTATCTGGGCGCTGCTTCGATCCAAACGATATGTGGTGGTTCTGCTAGTTGGTATGATGTGGTGGCTGATGATGTTGTTGCCGTGGTCTGCATGGTTGCGGCGTAGTTGAGTAGTGACTGGGGATGCTGCTGTAGCGATAGACAGCTGTTGATTGTCCAGTATTCGGCTCAAGTCGATACCGTGGATGCTGTACGATAATGGTAACGTTGTTGCTGTTACCGTAGATGGTGAGAGGTGGTGATGCGTGAGTCTCGAAGCGTACTTGCTACGCGAGTCAGGGTGGCAGGGTTGCGGAATGTGATCCGTCGCCGGATAAGATAAGCGAAGTGGCACCTGGACTTCAAGATCACCTCCACTTGCATGAACGAGCACTTGAGTTCACCTCGACATCTTCACCGAAACACCTTGCAGCTTATCACCGGAGGCACGAGGGTCAGAGATCTTCCCATCATACACACAAGACTCCCCATACATCCTCTCCCATAGCCAGCCATAGGAGGCTGCTCGCACACTGATCAAAACAGCAACACACCTTGTCGCTACCTCAAGTGCCGACAAGCTGCTGCACGACTTAGACAAACCCATCGGCCGCAGCAACGCTACGGCCCGATACCACCGTTGCAATTCACTTCGGAGGCTCCGAGCAACCTTCTCATCACGAGTCCCGATCCTCCAGAAAAAGAAGACAGCGAGATGGCGGACGTGGAGATGACCGATGCAGGTGCTGCGCCAAAGGTTGCTAAGAGCGCGAAACCAGTACCGAGCACTGATCTGGCGGGGAAGCCGAAGTTTGAGGTGAAGAAGGTGGGTTATGCGGTGTGTGCGGGCAGATCGAAGATCAGTACTGACAACCGGACAGTGGAACGCAGTCGCCCTCTGGGCGTGGGACATCGTGGTCGACAACTGCGCTATTTGCCGCAATCACATCATGGATCTGTGTATCGACTGCCAGGCCAATGAAGCAAGTGCGACAACCGAGGAGTGCACAGTCGCGTGGGGGATCTGCAATGTGAGTGTACTCGCGCTGACTATCAATATTGAAAGCAACGCTGACACGATCACAGCACGCCTTCCACTTCCACTGCATCTCACGCTGGCTCAAGACGCGTCAGGTGTGTCCACTCGACAACAGAGACTGGGAGTGGCAGAAGTATGGGCGCTGAAGAAGGCCTCGTATCCTTTCACGAGACACAAGGGTTGAAGACAGTGCATGATCATATCAGCTGCGATGATCTCTCGGCGATGTTGGTCACACGAGAATCGTACAAGCCGCAGTAACAATTCGCGCTATGGTGCTCCGTCGATGAGCTTTGAGCCATCGAGCCGACCTGACAAGGCTGCTAGAAGCGCTCACATAGTGCTCGCGCAAGACATCGTGCGCGGACATGAAATAGCCGATATAGCTAACAATCCACCTCACTTCACGTTGCCTGTCTCACCTACGTGGATTGGCGAGGGCGCAGACCGCCTTACGGCGCAGACGTCTTACGGAGAACAGGCGCAGATGCTGCTGTGAGCTTCCACATGCATACCTGGTGAGTGCTTCGTACTCACCTTCGAGAATGCTCATATATGTTGCACTGCGAGAGTGAAAATGCAGCAGTACTGACACGGAGAGACACCGCAGCACATCATGGTTCGGATTGATACTCTCATGGTTTTCTTATTGGCACACTCGCGTATCACCCAATCCTCTTCCCATCCACCTCAATGTTCACCCCACCCAAATCCACCCCTCCCAAATACGTCCCCGCACTCCTCTTCGGCACCCGCGCCGGCAACCAACTCTCAGGCGCCTGATTGTACCAAGGCCAAGGCGGTACAACAACGAGGAACGTCAATGCCGTTCCGCCCAAACCGAGATAGAGTGTTTTGATAATGTCTTGTGTGAGGTAGCCAAGG